>APFE031106270.1:285501-298294 GCA_000404065.3 Pinus taeda | reverse complement strand
GACGGAGCCTGAAGTCAAGCCAACTAGCCTTTGAACTGCATTTTTCATACAAATGCAAAGTATATCAATGATGCTTCAGTCAATATCCAGGTTTTTGTTTATAAATTAAACAATAGATCTGCAAGCAATCTAATTGCCCTGAGTGGTGGCTTTAGTAACCTCTTAAATCACCCCTGTGTTTTACATACATTGATCTGTACTTATTCGGCTTAAACACGTGAACTAAACTGCAAACTGTGAGTGAAGTTTCATTCAAAGTCTTGCACTATAACCATCGCACCCTGCCTTCAAGGAAGCCTATATGCATCGCACTTCCCGAATGGAGTAGGTGCGCTGCATACTGAGTTCACTATGTAACAGGTGCGATGGTCAGGGAGGATTGAATTTGCCTTCCGACTATGGATTTTTCTCACTGTTTTCAGTCTTATTCAAGAGTTTTTGCTATCTGTAATCAGTGTGCTTCTGTGAATACCCCCTTCTCTTGCATTATTCTGCCTCCTTAGTGCAAAGAACTATAAACGTTTTTTTATGTATTGTGCGTCGTTTTAGTTCTCTTTTGAAAAAAGTAGCATAGTCAAACTCTCGTCTCTAGATCTCAAGTGTCGCAGCTGTCGTTTTTAGTTTTAGAAAGAAATCCCATTGTTTTAGATAGTTGATTATACGGTTACTATTGCATGGAATTTGAATTACTAGTTTTAGAGTGTCGAAAATCAATTTCCATTTCAAAATCGCAAAGTGTCTCTCTTGCTTTCACTTCGTTTTGAAATTTTTTTTTGTTGAGTACAATCGCGTTAAAAGTAATTCAGTTTTGCACATATTTTTCTTAGCATCATTTACACACTAAGAGAGCTGAAAACCAATACATGCATGTGCATTTGCATTTTGAATGCTTGGCTTGATTTAGGACTGTGCATATTAGCGTGTGCTTTGTGCTCTGTGAAGTAAAGATGCTGGACTTTCTTCCCTTTAGTAGCTAGGATTTTCATTACTGAAAGAGGATAAAATGTCTATTTATCATCTTAGACTACATTTAGGAATTATACGTACATCACGTGGTGAACTTGAAAGGCAAACTGCTAAGCAAGATCAACTTAAAATAATTCTCAATGAATCTAACAACGCTTTGGAACTTAACGCAACATCTAGAGGTCTAGGCTAGAGATGTATTCCGATGTCGTAAAGCTTGGTAACTGTTGCTTTCAGTGCTGGTTGGGTGATTCCTCCACTCTGAGATGGCAAGTGCCAGTACGGACTTGTGCTCCCACGTACCGTCGCGTATATATGGGGAGACACAATAGGCTACATCCTTTATCCTTAGGAAGCCGTGTGTGCTGCCCTATCGATCGTAATGCACCGAACACAGCATTTAGGAAGACTAACTGCCGTACTGTAAAAAGTATTCTGCAGTTTTACGATTGGTTTAGTAATCCTCTCTGCCTAGATCTCCAAAGAAGTCCATTTTGCTCCTTTTCAGACTCCTTAAAGGAAAAGGTCCTCTGAGCGCTTGTCACTTCAAGTTCAATAAAAATTGAAGGTGACTAGAGTCATCTTTTGTTTTTTCTCAACTCTTTAAAAGTGAAAAAACAAGTTGTGTCCAAGCGTCTAAAATTAATTTAATTTGAAAAACATTTTCCCTTTTATTTTGAGTTGATCAAGTAATCCACAATCGTGGAAGAAAGTCAATCAAAACCCCGTCGTTCACGAAGACTTACAAGTCAACCATCGTTGACTCCGAAAGCGAAGCCATTCTGGACAAAGCAAACTCGTTTAACCAAATCAAAGTCCCCTAGGTTGGTTGGAGCAAGCACTCCAACATCCTCAGAGACTCCGGTTACTCCGAACATTTCTAGAATCCCTGCCCCTACAGAAGAAATACCGCCACAGCAACAGGACATTACAAATGATCCTAGTGTGATGGTTAACACTTCTATTCCTGGACCGGTTCTGTGTATAGTCGATTCAGATGGTGTTACTCCCCAGCCATATGCTGCTGCAGAACTTACATCTTCTTCAACACCAGAAATATTTTACGGACCTGATGGTCTACCTCTTCCTCCTAGATTGATTTCCATAGAAGAGATTGTGGAAGATCCTCCATCTAGCACTCCAACGAAACTTGGAGCTGGGATCTCCCTATATCCTTCTTCATCAGAGAATATTCACCCACCCTTGGAAGTTCCTGAAGAATTGCTGAGAAATATTTTGGATAGACTTAAGATGTCTGAACAACCGTCGACATCAAGGACTATGTCACTCGACACAGCAACAACGGAAGCTCCTTCTGCTATTCTGACAATGTTCGCCAACGTGCCATCTGTCCCAACCAGTTTTCAATTGCTGGATGGAGTCCATCATGGGACTATTTCGATAGTATGGACTGTTCTCGTTTGTTCGTCCGGAATTATATTTGGAATCTCTTACGTTGAGTCTCGACAAATTGATCCATCACAAGGTCAATTTGGGCAAACTGGTCCCCAAAGGAAAATTATTCCTTTGAGCACTGGATTACCGTCCTATGGAGGGAAATATACCCTTTCGTTGTCTTCCCCAGAAGGACAACCATGCATGAGTTCACAACAAAATTTGGGTTATGCTGAAATCACAACTAGCGGTTGGGTACCAGTCTTGTCTCAACAACCAAGAGTTGTATGCTCAATACAACAAAGTTCACCTATGACAAACATTCCCACTACGTCGGCTATTGTGGCTGTATCACAAGTACAAGCTTCACCAATTGTATGCCAACCTCAAGTTTCACAGGTTGCGATACAACAATCTCTTGTACCTCTGACACAACCACAATCACCCACTAGTGGAATGACACAGGTTCAAATGGGGAATGCCAATCCCCATCTTGGTCAAACAGTCAGTGCTGGACAATAGTCCATGGCTTCAAAACCATGGCTGGTGCAATACGAACAACTGCAATTCCAACAGGCTTACCAAGGATATGAGCAATAAGTCTTTGCAAGTAATGGGCAGCAGTATCAACCATATCATAATGGTTATGCCCATCAACCTTACCAAAGTTACCAACATCAAATTCATTATGCTGGTATGCAAAGACCAACTGCTCAAACGATTCCGTCTTATCCTGGGTATGCTCAACCAATCCTAAATCAATAGTTTCCCTTCGTGGCAACTCTAGAGTTACCAGATCTAAGTCGACTAATGAACGATCCAATTGCCTACGCCCCTTGGTGCCCGGCGATTCCGTACAAACTTCTGTCGGATATTCCTAAATTTAATGGAAATCCGGGCGAAGACCCATCGAATCATGTGATGACCTTTCATCTATGGTGTTCGTCAAACACTCTCAATGATGATTCGATTCGACTTCGTCTATTTCAGTGCACGTTAATTGGTCCAGCAGCAAAGTGGTATATCGAACTGCCTAGAGCTTCATTTGATAACTTCAATACCCTAGCCACAACCTTTTTAACCCATTTTCAGTTACTTATCAAGTACGAAACAGGAACTAAGCTGCTTACCAATTTCAAACAGACGACATCCACTCAAATATCCGATCATATTCATGAGTGGCGGCGTCGTCATAGAATGGTAAAAACATATGTTCTTGATCATCTACTGGCTAAATGGTTTATTAAGTCACTGTTACCCGCTATTACAGAAGATGTGGAAAAGGGAGGATTCATCACTAAAGAGCAAGTTATTTCTCGTGCACAATATCTAGACTTGATCTATACTCAGTCTGGCACGCTCTACGATAAAATCCCTGACGCTCCTAGACTAGAATTCTCCATTCCTCTGCCTCCTAAATCAAACAAAGACTCTCATGGTGGCGACGGTGTGATAGGTACGAAAAGCACTAAAACCATGAAGGCCACATCGAAAAAGGCCCCACACGGTTTCGAATCAAGATGCAAATGACGAATTTCTAGCCTTTGAAGTAAATGCCGTGTCAATAGACAAAGGCAAAGAAACCACGCAACCAGGAGACAAGAAGAAAAAACAAGGGAAGAAGAAAAACCAGGGAGACTCATCCCCTATAAAATCTTCTGCGAACCCTTCTGGGAATGTGAAACCAAAAACTCCATGTCATATATGTGACAAGGATCACTGGACACGGGACTGTCCATTTAAAGAAGAACTTAGAAAATCTTTCAAAAGTTCAAAAACCTTGCTTGTATTGACTGATCTGTTTCCAAACCCAGGAACAAATTTGGTTGCAAGCGAAAATGCTTCCCCGTCCCAAGTACTAAAGTTGTCAGTCTCAAAGCAACTGAATGATACTCTTATAACGACAAGGAGTAAATATTACGGGAATCCACAGATGTTGAACAACAAGGATAACGATCAACCTAGTAGTTCAACAACGACTTCAACAGAAGTTGTGCCACCCATCATTCCTGAATTAACAATAAAATAGCCAAAGGCAGTAATACACAAATCGACGTTTAATCCTCATGCCCGAGCAGCACAACACTATAATATAGTGGAGGATTTTGCTCAATTTCCATCCGCAATGTTGACTCTTGAAGTGCTACAAAATTGCCCCTCCCAATAGCAGGCTTTATTATCAGAAATAGGTGGGATTGACCCAACGGATTCCAATCTTGTATCTTTTAATCATAAAGGATACGACCCTTAGTTACCAGCTCAAATAGCTTTCCTCATTCAGGTGAAAGCCCTCAACAAAATTGTTCATAGAACAATTACTGATGAGGGGGCATCCACATGTATCATGTCGATGAGTTGCTGGAAAACTCTGGGGTCTCCCTCTTTGTCGCGATCGTCAACAACATTAAAAGCATCTGATAGATGAATGTACACCCTGTATGGGATACTAAATAACTTGCAAGTCGAACTGGGGGGAAAAACAGTAGAAATCGATGTTGAAGTCATCGACGAAAATCTTGATTACAACATCTTGCTGGGAAGACCCTGGATATATGCCATGGTAGCTGTTGTGTTGACCTACTTTAGGAAAATTGCATTTCCTTGCCAAGGAGGAATTACAATCATCGACCAACAAACTTTTCTCCCCAACAGTTCGCAAGTTACGGGAAGCATTCCAATGATCCATGGAAGCCCTAACATGCTTCATAATATTGGAGTAGGCCTACTAAAAGACCCTACGTTAATGGGAACTTTTACCCTACCGCCTCCTACCAATTTGGCGGAAGTAGCTAATGTAGGAACCTGCAATATGATATATTCCATTCAAAAGATGTCAGAAAACGATGTTAAGATGGATCATTCGCAGGTTTTTCCTCTAACGCCGCTGGAAATATTATAGCAATCAATGTTCTCAGCATGGGAGGCAAACCAGCATCAATGCTCGTCAAGCGTTTGGATAGATAGGTCTAAGGAATATGGCACCCCTTCAGATCCTTGGTCACAAGTACACCTTACAGACGAAGGAATCACTCAATCGATGATGATCGATGGGGAACCATGGGAAGATCACCACCATCGTTCCCATCTTATGACTTGTAAAGAAGATAATTTCGGTGACCTACAACATCCTTCAGTATTTGAATTTCTGAAGAATACTGTAAAAACGGTGGATTCCAAGAGAAACCTATCCAATATTGAAGAGACTATTGCCATAAACATCTCGACCAAAACATATGTTGTAGAGAACATTCATGTTGGAAAATCTTGTTCTTCTTCCGAACTCGAAATATATAGCACTCTCTTTCGCGAGTTTAGAGACGTCTTTGCTTGGTCATATGATGAAATGCCAGGTATCAACTCGAGCATAGTTGAACATGAGATTAAGATGTATCCAGATGTCAAACCGGTACGACAACGGCTAAGGCAGGTGCACCCCAAGAAAGCCATTGCCATCAAGGCGGAAGTTGAAAAACTCCTCCATGCTGGTTTCACATTTACCCCGTTCCTCTAACCGATTGGGTATTGAATATTGTTCCTGTAATGAAAAAACAAGGAACGATTAGAGTGTGCATTGATTACAGGGATGTAAATCAAGCTTGTCCAAAAGACAACTACCTTACACCCTTTATCGACCAGATTATTGATGAATGCGTTGGATGCGAAATCTTTTCATTCATGGATGGATTTTCTGGGTATAATCAAATAAATATCCACCCACAGGACCAGTCAAAGACTGCATTCATTTGTCTGTGGGGCACATTCTCATATAGCAAGCTACCCTTTGGTTTGATCTCTCAGCTCATTCGCGAAAGTGGACCGATCATCCGCGCCATTTGAGAGCAATATTTCTACGTTGCTGACACTACAAGATAAGACTCAATCTGCACAAATGTGTGTTTTGTGTCTGTTCTGGTCGTTTACTTGGCTTCTTTGTCTCAAAGGATGGGATTCGTCTCGACCCTTGCAAGGTTCAGGAAATCATCGATTTTCCCCCACCTTCAAGCCTGCTTCAGATTCAGAAACTCCAAGGGAAAGCCAATTTCCTTAGGAGGTTCATTCCAAATTACGCCGAACTAGCTAAAGGTCACACTCGTCTATTGAAAAAGGATGTACCCTTCATTTGGGACCAGGTCGCACAAGCTTCCTTTGATGCTTTAAAGAAATCTCTAATATAAGCGTCATTAATGTATGCTCCTGATTATCAAAAAGACTTTAACTTGTATCTGTCTGCAGCAGATACAACCATAGCAATGGTTTTAGTTCAAGAAGACAATGGAATTGAACATCCTATATATTATTTAATCTGAAACTTAAATGATATGGAAATGAAATACTCCTACATTGAAAAGCTAGCCTTCGTAGCTGTTCAAGCAATACATAGATTTCGACACTACGTCCTCTTTAGGAAAACTACCATTTTGTCAGATTGCAACCCCATGACTTATATATTGTCACGACAATTGCTGGGGGGCAAGTATTCGAAATGGATAGCGATTCTCCAAGGGTTTGATTTGGAATTTAAAAGATCCAAATCAAAGAAAACCCTGGTATTCGCGGAGTTACTATACGATCTCCCATCTTCGTCCAACGATGCAGCATCCGAAGAAGCAATCGTGGATGAAAATCTGTTTATGATATCTTCAAGCGATTTGTGGTACGGAGATATAATCATTTATCTCCAGAAAAAAACATACAAGTCTAATACCTCACGCTCTGAAAAACAACGTATTCGATACCAAGCAAAAGACTATGTGATCGTCGGTGATACTCTTTACCATCGTGGTATTGATACAGTTCTAGGAGGTGCCTCACCCTTGAGGAGGCTGAAAAAGTCCCGAATGACTGCCATTTAGGCGCATGTGGGGGGCATCAATCTAGTTATGCTACGACACAAAAAAATTTGCGAGCAGGATACTTCTAGCCAACAATGTTCAAAGATTGCATAACCACAGTTAGAAGTTGTCATGCTTGCCAAATTTTCGATAGCAAAACCAGAAGACCACCCACACTGCTGCAACCAGTAGTAGCTGTTGGGCCATTTGCCAAATGGGGCATAGATTTCATGACATGTAACCCCACCTCGACCGGGGGTCATGGGTACATAATAGTCGCGGTGGACTATTTTACCAAATGGGCTGAGGCGATGCCTACATTAAACAACAGTGGCGAAATGGCTGCCCTTTTCTTTTTCAATCACGTAGTCTCCAGATTTGGCGTTCCACAGGCCATAGTCACATATCATGGATCACATTTTCGCAATCACATGATGGTTGCATTGGCTACCAAATTAGGACTGTCCCACGACATATCTACTCCGTACTATCTGCAAGCTAACGGACAAGTCGAAGCAATCAATAAAGTCCTAAAGTGCATGCTGCAAAGGATGATCAGAGTCCAAAAACGGGATTGGCACCTAATCTTGTACTTGGCCTTGTGGGCATACTGGACATCGGTAAGAAATGCAACCAGATTCGCACCTTATCAATTGGTGTACGGTCTCGAAGCAATCTTACCGGTTCAATGTGAAATCTCATCCCTCAAACTCGAAGTCAACCTTCTCCTCGGAACCTCAGAAGAAGAGGCTCGTTTCTTGGAATTAATCCATTTGGATGAAACCCATCGTGATGCAGCTTCGGCTAACGAGGCTCATAAGAAATGAGTCAAAGCACAGTTCAATGAGAATTTAAAACCTCGCGTCTTCTCAGAGGGTGACCTGGTGTTACTTTATGACCAGGAATCCGATAAATTGGGAGCAGGAAAATTGAAATCATTATGGATGGGTCCCTATATTGTTAAATGAGTATTAGCAAAAGGAGCCTATGAGTTGATGGACTATGATGGGATTCCACTGGCGCAACCTCACAATGGGTTGTATGTCAAACACTACTATGCTTGATCTCGCATAGTAATCATCGTGCTTTTGTTACATTTTTGTTTTCGCGAAGAGCATTTAATTTGGTTAAGTAATCCAATTTTTGCATTCATTGCAGATGTTGAACCTATTGGAATCGTTCGTCGGATATGCCGACGGGGCAAGTCGTAGCTCACAGAATCTGTCTTCTGTGACATGGGCCATTTTCAATCCCAACGGCGAGTTAGTAAGTTTCAGAGGAGTATGTATTGGTCGGTCTATGAAAAATATCGCTGAATACAACGCATTGATAGAACTCCTATCTGACACCATCACACATGGTATATGCTGACTTGTCATCAGGATAGACTCACAGCTCATCATCCTACAACTCACCGACATCTATGCTATACGAAATCCAGCTATCTATCGCATGTTCCTAAGGGTCAAAATTTTGGAAAGACAGTTTGATTTCATCCAATATCAACATATTTCCAGAAGTTTAAACACATTAACAGACTCATTGGCAAATTATGTGTTAGATAGACATTTGCGATATTTATAAAAAGAAGCATCACATCAATATATGTAGCAGGATCAGGTAACTGAACCAAAATAAAGCTCCGAAAATCAAAAATATATTCCATAACTGTTTATAGTTTGTACAGAATGTCCTGTAACCAAGATAAAATTGGTCAAATGACCCAAAACTCAAAAATGTTAGTGGGCGCCCTAGCCTAATGATGCTGGTGACAACAAGTCACCGCATGTGCAATCATGCATAAGAGCCTAGTCCATCGGCTCGACACTCCAGTAGTATGTCGCTTAAACTGGTGGAACTGGGCCAAAATCTGCATGAACACATAAGTTTTGATTAGTCTTGATCATAAGAATATAAGAACATTATAAACAACAATGAACAGAGATATGGTCAGAAGAAAATTACTCGTGACACCCCATTGCTCTCCAGCTGGCAGCACCAAATCCAGATCACCTTGGAAATCCATACCAGCATATGGGAACCTAGCATAAACCATCTCTTGACGATCAAACCACTCAAAGAAGGTCTCAGAAAAAGGAATCTGGGACTGAACAGCATGTCGAGACATGAAATCAACCAATCTCTGCATCCGTGGTTTGGTTGGTGGAGGTTGGCCAAGTGAGATACACTGTGGCTGCATTAGTGGGATTCGCTCCAAGGCAAAAGCAGTCAAAATAGATCCATAACCAAAGTTTTTGGATTTGCCGCTCTTCACCTTGGTCAACTGTTCCTTCATCATAGAAAGTACTGCATCACACCAATTGAACACCTTTGGTTCAAGGCATTCCAAAGCATATTGCATATAAGATCTGTTGGCTATATGGAGAGCAAAACTACTAGCCAGTCTAGCAAAAGTAAACAGGATGGTCCGCAAGGGCCGGTCAGTGACGTCTCCGATGTTGATCTTGCTGTCTGTACTCGGCTGAGATCCCTCTCTGTAATGCCGGTGAATGTACTCCCTTACAGACTCACCCCCACGGGCGGAACTTGATAAAGAGAGAGGGGCACCATGCCTCGATAAGCCGGTCAAAAAATAGATGTCCACCACTATCAAGAGGATCGATTTTCCCCTAATTTGGAATACCTGGTTGATAGGATCCCAAGCATTGAGGAAATACTGCAATAAACTAATTTGTTGCCTCATGCTCGAGATACAGAAAAACTTCAGCAAGCCACTGTTCCATAATGCAGCTACTGTGCTCGGATCATGTAAAGAAACATCATTCTCTTCTTCATGCTTGCATTCTCGCCATGTGACAACCATTTTCCTCCGATGAATCTCTGAAAATCAAACAAGGGAAGAGTCAGTATCTTCATTTGGTGAAAACAGGCAAAAATTTCATGAGGAAACTATGAAAATTTTTTCCTCCCTGCGCCCATCGCACCCCAGCAAGTGTTCTAGGAGCGATGCATACTGACTAGTCAGTGGAGACATCAGTATGCATCGCACCTTTCGACTAAGGAAGGGTGCGATGATCCTAGGGTGAGTTCTTCAAACCCCGGGGGCTCAGCAGAATAGGGAAATGAGCTCAAAATCCAAAATGAAAGGCATGTAATGAAAGAGCACAAGTTTAGCTCCCACTTGGTCTGAACGACGTCAAGAATCGTCCGCAAAATCTCCCAGAATCTGCTGGTGAAAATCGGGGGGGGAAGCACCTCCAGAGCTCCAACAAACCAAATTCAAATGATTTGGTAAAATGAGAGGTAAAAGTCACTTTTAATTTACTATGCACGTAGTTCAAGTAAAATATTAGTGTTTTGACTCATTTATCATACATATGTTTTCATTTCTAATCGATTTGATGAAGCAGATGAACATGTAGTACTATCTTTGAAAGAACAAAATGTTAAGGGTAAATAAAAAAATCAATGACCATCATCGTGAGCAATGTTGTTGTAGAGTTCAAGCTCGTTAAAAAATAAACTCTCCACGAGCAGTTTTAGCGCATAGTTCAATCTCGTTAAAAAATAAACATAAGTCATGAGCAAGTGTTTCTCCCTGCGTGTAAGCTCATTAAAAAATGAACAGGTAAATAACCATTGTGAATGCCTTACAACTTTTGAGCCTTGGTCGTGTTCTAGCCATCACCTCCACTCTGTTTTTAGCCGATCATTCACCCCCATGTGATTGTTTACTCCTTCGAGGAACATCTGTGAAGAGTGATTCTGCTAGCCATCCTTGTAACACTGTCGTGATTGGAAAATTCCAAATCTTACCTGGAATTAGCTGCTACCCGAAACTATCACTTGTTCCTCGAAAACGAGTCTTCTTTAAGCTCTTTTCACCTGACTCGTAAAATATGAAAATATTGTCGAGCGATTGGCCTATCCAGCTTGTTAAAAGGCATCGGAAGTGCTATCCCTCGTCTAGATTTTAATCTTTTTGGACCTGAGGGATTATTACACAAAAAGATCGAGCGCTTGTCTTGCTCGGCTCGTTAAAACTATCGAAAATTCATCCCTTTTGTATTATTTTACGCTTTTTCAGACTTAAGGGATTATTCAACCAAAAAGAATCTTCAGAGCTTCTTTCCGTTTCTTTCAGACTCTCTAAAATTGAAAGAGACCGAGTTATCTTTGTCGTTAAACTCGTTAAAGCCTAATAGTGAAAAACTCGTCCAAATGGACGAGAACAAGTTTCACTGTCGCTAAGCTCGCTCAAAAATAGCGACAGGTTCGCCCGAAGGGTGGATTATAGAACAAGCATATGTTATCCTCCTCAAGCTTGACAAAAATAAAGAGGTACTGGTCAGCAATGACTGGGGAAAATTGGGAAGAAAACAAGAAGAAACTTTATTGGTAGCAAGTCACTCTTGAACATGACACTTTCCTTCCGCATCCACGCTAGGTTGGGTTGTTCCGTTCACTGGTCTTCACCATTGGTCTGTCATGCCATCCATCTCTGGGGTTAATGCTACCAATCCATCGTCAATGTCACCGATATGTTCAAGAGAAGTCATTCAGACAATTCACCTGTGTCTCACCCACTGCAATACATTCATGCTTCATTCCTTCATGATTGCCACCCTGAACGTTATATCGTTAGTTTATTTTCTCCTCCAAAATCATTTTCTTTGTTCCGTGTCGTTGATGTGGGATTCATTAAAGCCCTCCTGCGATGGGTCACTTCTTGTCGACATCAGCTCATTATCCAAGAAGTTTACTTAGGAACAACCCTTTCAGTACTTTGAAGCTTGCATGACTTAATGGTAAGTTTCTCACTTTCGGCGACAGGTTTACGTCAATGGCCGTTGACCGAGAGATTTTGCGTGGTGTTCGACGCCAATTCCCTTTTTCACACCACATAAATTGTACTATAGTACCTTGAGGGTCATTGTCATTATTGGTGATTCCTCTCGTGCCTATTAACAGCTTACATCATTGGCTGGTAATTAGGCGATGTCTTTCCATGTTCGACTCCAAAATGTTTTTCACATGGATCAACTTGTACTCCGAGTGAAGATTGGCCGAGTTTGAAGACCCTGGATCTAGTTTCATCCATCCGTGTTACGATATATCCATGAATATAAAAACATCTAGTGTACAACATTGCTGAACAAATGATCATCCAAATCAAAGGATGATGTGTCAATATCATCAGTCTGTCACACAGACGATCGTCTGTCCTATGTACATGAAAATGAGTTTATAAAGCTGAGCATGGGAATGCCCGCCTCAGCTAAATCATGAAAAAATGTTTTCAAATAATGTATTGTATTGTATCTTATTACAAGTTGCCTCCTAGCTCAGAAAAACTTCAGATCCTCATAGTAAATCATTTCACCCGACATCAAAAATGATTAATGACCTCATGCTTTAGGGGGCGACTGTTATAGACATTTTTGGGCACTTCAACCCCAATCACAAATTTCCATAAACTGAGGGCTCTTAAGTCCCTAAAAGTGTTGCTTCACTACCTAATGGAACAAGGTCAGCTGATTACATCATCTCCCAGAAGTTCTCCACTGAAAAATGCTCATAAATGGTCAAAACTGGACCATACTGAAAGCTCAATGCAGAGGGTGCGATGCATATCACCT
>APFE031106270.1:190868-277133 GCA_000404065.3 Pinus taeda | reverse complement strand
CTTCCCCTCTGACACTTGCCTCTCTATTTTCGACCAAGGATGAGTAAGAGATCATCATTCTCCAAGTGGAAGCATGAACTATCAGAGAGAGGACACTAATCATGATCCCAAAAGATGACTCACCTATCTGTAATCATCTATATATGGATCCCTCATCACAGAGATCCAGAGGCTGGAATTTTGTATCTTATAGAGAAGTGTTGTTGGTATTCTGGTGTACATTCACAGTGTTGGGTGATCTAGCTTTGCTTGAGGTGAAGAAGGGCTTCTCAGCTGGAGGATGATGCTGGGTCAGAGCACATGGTTGTAATCTTCTTGCTACTTTTCATATGAATAAAGTTATTCTTGTTTCCTTCCATATTCTTGTGTACTTGTTTATATATGCATGTATATGGTTAATGCACATCTGATCCTGCATTATTTATGAGTTTAGATATTTTTTTCTTGCATAGTAGTATGTTGTTGTGATTCCACAGGTCCTTTTGAAGCTGGGCAGACAAAGAAGAAGCGGAAAAACTCTATCAAGAAGGAGAGGAAATCGAGCGCAAGACTCAGGTCGGCCCTCTTGGTTCTCCTCTCATCTATTTTCATAAAAGGAATCAATAGTAGACTTTGATTGTTTGTTTCTAAGATAGCCACCCATCTTAGTGGGAATAGCAGCATCTGTGTGGACACTATTCTCGTATAACAATGGTACCATCACCATTAAATACGGGTAACCCTCTTGAAGGTATGTTTGGTAACTGATGATTTTCCCCTTCTAAGGTCAAAGGCCTTACTCTATGCCTTCATCTTTGATTCATCAACCTCTAATTATTCTTTTCTTCTTGTATTTTTTCATTATCTACCATTTTTTTTGTTTGGGTGGGAAGAAAATAAATATATCCTCGTTTTTGGAATTGCTTGCCTTTTAAAAAATATTCCTACTTTAGCTTTTGGTTAAGGGTCCCTCCAAATATTTTCTTTATTGGAGTTGGATTTCAATATTTCACGAGAATAGAATTTCTTGTTGGGCCAAAGCTTGCCAAGATATTCAAATTCTTCTTAATGTTTTGTTTTCATCAAGATCAACTTGTATGATTGATTCAAGACACTTATTTGGTCTTCCAATCCATTGAGAAGATGAGCTAGGATTATGTTAGGACAAATCATTTACTAGAAATACTATAGACAATCATTCCTCCCACTATAGTTGCCAAAACTTTAAGACTAGAGTCAACCACCTATGGACATTTTCTAAGTTACCTCTATGTTTTTTTCTAAGCTAGGCACTTTGTATTATAGATTTCAAAATGTTACATAGATAAAAATGTTTGTTGGCTCTAGTATGCCTAGTGGGAAACTAGACCATAGGTTGAACAATAATGTATTAAGGCTATGATAACCTATTTTGGTGATGGTTTCAACTAAATAAAAATTGCATAATATAATTTGACTATACATATATTGTTTGAACATGGACTAACAAAACATATACATGGAATATTCATTAGAAGAACTATGAGAAAAAAAATTGAATTGGCCTGATGGTTGTCATTCAAATCTATCCTTCTTAGGAGAAGGTGCACTCCCAGGGAAGGAGTTGTGATTGCATATGTTGAGAAGAATATTAACCTTACGATCCATTTCTTCCATATTTTCTTCCAATTCAACAGCATTATGAGTGTTTTTTTGTTGTTCAATGTGGTAGTCAATGAGAATGCATCCAAGAAGAGTTTTCGTGTGCCAACAGACGTTGGTGGCCCACATATAACTTGTGTATTTGGAGCATGTAGAATTTCTTATGTTGGGAATCCAATTTTGAGTTTTGGTCTGTACATGATGATTTGGTGTGTATTTATGCTCTTGCCGAACAAGGGACTCGTAGTGAGAAATTTTCTAGTAAACTGTGTTTGGGGGCCTCGTAGTGAGCAATCTTCTGGTAGACTAGGTCTGGGGTGACCTATTCATAGCATGCTAAGGAATGCCTAGCTTTATTTATGGATCTTTATTGAGAGGAAAGAGTTAAGTTATTGGATGAGGGAGTGGAGGCAAAGGGGTGGCCTCTGCCTCTTCCTTGGTGGGAGGTTATAGGATCACTTAAAGTCATAGTGATGTGAGAGGATTGACAAGGGAGAGAAGGGACAGCAGGGTAAGAAGATGAGGGGTGGTCTAGATGGAAGGACAGTGAATAAGGTATAGTGAGGGGATAACCAAAGGTGAAAGAGAGTCTAGAGATATGGCAGTTGACATAAGGCCAGGGGAATGGTGTCCAGACGAGGATAAAATGAAAAAAATGGGAGAGACAACATCAGTACTAGATTGAGATTCGAACAAGGGGGGATAAGAAAGTTGAAGGATGATGAGAAGGCCAATTTGAATTCACTTGTTGGGTAAGCATTCTCCAACCCACAGTCAAAGATAGCCAAAGAGAGGCCCAAATAACAGTAATTCAATTCAAAGGAAATTGAATGGAAGTGAAAGTGACCTTACCCTGGTGGTGGAGGAGCTTGCATTGAAGAAGCATATGACCTAGATTTCTTCTCAAATTACAGGTCACACCGGGTTGAATTATCCATCCAAAAGGGATAATATACGGAGGCATCTCTACATGATCTTGAGGGAGGGGCCCAAGGGATTTCGATTTTAAAAAATTTCATAAGATTGAGAAAGCACATATAATCCAATGTTAAAGTGCATTGGGCATGATTTAAGGGGATCACCTTATGCACAGATTTTCTTTCAAGATTTTACATAATACCGAGGTGATTTGTTAATTTTTAGATTGTTCTATGTTGTATCAATTACTTTAGCCTAATTGAATACTTCAATTATCATCAACGCTAATTGAAGATAGAACAATAATTGTAATGACAAAGGAGACAAACAATACATCAACAAGAGACATCTAATTTGGTCAAAGACCAAGGAAAACCCCCAAAAGGTGAAAACCCTTTGAAATTGTTCTTCTACTAGATTGTCATAAAATGTTTAGCAAAAAGTACAATGAGCCCAATACAATATCATCCAGAAAAATTATCCCAATAATGTTAATAAAAATATTCCTAGAATTAATATAGAAATATTGATGCTAGAAATATTTCTAGAATCAGTATAAATCAGAGACAGCTTTTCCTATATGAGTTCAACTGTGGTCAGTTGCGGTCAACTATCAGCCCTACTTTCTAGTCGCAAGGAGGAGGAGGTATGTGAGAGGCTGAGATTTTTCGGTCGCTGATTTGAGCCTGCAAGCCAACGACTATAGCCAAAGATTTCCTTTGTTAAGCCAGCGACTATAACCTAAAACCCTAGAAACATGTGTGAGCGTTGGACCTTGTAATCTCAAACCTTTGTGAACCTCTTTCGTCAACCCAACCTCAAAACTATGTGAACAAATCAATGAAGAAGAGAAGAATAAGATGCTTGGTGATGTCCAAATGATCTTGTGGTCACTTTTATTTATAGGCTTCCAAGGGTGAACAATCTCCTATTAAGGTTGACCTGTCCAAATGTGTCGCATGTGGGATTTTCTTCATAAGTACATTTTCCCTTGTCCAAATTGAGTGCTTCAATAGTAAAATTGGTCCTCTTGAAAAGAGGAATACAGTCCCATTGTTGGAATTTGTCATCGAGTTGTCAAATTAACACTTCCTCTCAGCTAGGGAGAAATTCCAACTGCATCATGTCATGTGTATCTTGTTGTCATATCATGTCCCATCTCTTCTCAACTCTATCTGCTGAAACATTCTTAAATATAAACAAGAATAATCATCACGGAGCTAAAGCTACCACACTCTACATTGTCAAAGAGCACATCTCAATCTGAAACTACATCAGGGAGCACATCTCAACCCGAAATCTCATGGGGGAGCTAAACATCTTCAAACCCATATTGAGAAATAGGTGATATAGGGGAGCACATCTCAACCCATCCTATTTCCTATCGATCTTCCCAACAATGACCCTCAAGATTCATGTGGTAGAACCCCTGCATCATAATTTTATATTGGGAGAGACACCTAACTTACCAAAAGGTAAGGATCACACTACCCCAAGCCTCCTCAACCTATTAGCCAGGCAGGGAGGGGAAATCCTCACAAGCCTAGCTTGTGGGTATGATGCCAAATAGGGTATACTCAACAAAGATTAAGATAGGGGAGAAAGATCTCCAACCCTATGGGTAACAAATAGGGGTGATACCCTATTTTTGAGATATCCCTCAACCCCAGGAGCCCTCCATATCAATTCCACACATTGGGAGCTCAAACAGGGGGGAAGATTCGACTTAGTGTCCTCGATCAATGATGCCCCTTATCAAGAGGGGTCACATATGTCAGTCAAAGATGCTCTCTGAAGACCAAGAACTTCCCTTTTGGTAAAGCGTTAGTGAGAATATCTACAATCTGCTCATCTCTTGATATATGATGGAGTCTAACAGCTCCTCTCTGCATCATGTCTCGAATGAAATGATATCATATCTCTACATGCTTGGACTTGTCATACAGGATTCTATGTGAGATGGATATCGCTCTTGTTGTCACAATACATCATTGTAGTGTCTAATACCTACTCAAATAGCTCCCCAAAGAGCTTCCTCAACCAAACTGCTTCGCAACTAGTCATGCTAGTGGAAATGTACTCTACCTTGGTGATACTCAATGCTACAGACTTATGTTTCCTTCTCATCTAAGATATCATGATAGATCCAAGGTTAAAACAACATCCAGATGTACTCTTCATGTCAACAATGTTTCCTACCCATTCAGCATTGGTGTGTCCATGAAGTCGAACATCTCTGGTAGAATATCCCAGACCAAGTGTGATTGTCCCATGCAAATATATCAAAATGTGTTTACAAGTGATCCAATGTGCATGGAGAGGCTCAGTCATGAATTGGCTGAATGTTTTCACTATGTAGCAAATGTCTGGATGGGTATTCAGTAGGAACATCAAAGCCCCAATCAATTGTCTATGCTCGGATGGATTCGCCAAATCGGGTCCTGTAGATTCTCCACATAACTTCTTGAAATTCATCTCCATTGATGTGGGCACGAATTTTCGTTATGTCATTCCAAATCTTTCCAACATCTTCGCAACATATTTTCCTTTTGAAACAAAAATCACACCAGGCCTTTGCCACACCTTAAGGCCTAGAAAGCAGTGCATGAGTCCAAGGTCCTTCATCTCGAATTCAAAGGTTATCTCCCTCTTACACTCAATCATCAGGGGATCACTACCTATCAAGAATAGATCGTCAACATATAAAATCAAAATCGATGGCATACCTTAGACTAATTTGAAGTAGAGGTTCCAATCAGCATTGCTTCTTATGAATCACAGCTTCACCAAATAATTGTCTATGTGGGCATACCATGCTCTAGAAGCTTGCTTCAAACCATACAATGTCTTATTTAGCTTGCAAACATGTGTCTTTTAATCCTCCACTTCAAATCCCTGTGGCTTCTCAACGTACACTTCTTCTTGTAACATGTCATGGAGGAATGATGTCTTTACATCCATCTGATGAAGGATCCATCCTTGACTTGTGGCAAGGGAAATTATTGAATGAATGGTTGTATATCGAGCCATAGGTGCAAATATATCGTCATAATATTGTCCCTCTTTTTGGGATAATCATCGGGCCACAAACCTTGCCTTGTATTTCTCAATGTTACCATAAACTCCATGTTTGATTGAATAGCCACTTTGAAGTCACCACGTATTTCCCCTTCAATCTCGATACAAAATCTCATACATTATTCTTCATAATTGATTCGTATTCTTCAGCCATAACATCCTTCCAAACTTGTTCTTTCACATCTTCTTAAAGGTGGGTGGTTCGCCTTCAATCATAGTACTCATGGTTGCAACATATCCCTGGTATTCGCATGGCTTCTTGCTTTCTCTAAATGATCTTCGAACGGGAACACGTCTCTTGTCATCTTGTAAAGTATCATGAAGCCAAAGTAGCATATTCTTGGTAGGGGGATTACATGGAGGAGGATCTAAGGGATCCATGGGCTCCATGGGATCATCAACAATATTTGTCACAGATTCAGGCACGAAAGGACCATCTAAAATATCCATATTGGCATTCTTCTCTGGAGAAGGAGGCAAAGGAAGGTCCCTTTCTTTCCCAAGGGTAGCATATTCATTGAACATTACATCCCTACTAATTTAAACCTTCCTTTGACCAGGAATATATATTCTAAATTCTTTAGAAATTTCATAATAACCAGCAAACATACCTTTTATTCCTATGACTTCCTTCATTTTTCTTTTTCCCTTCGGCACATGAAAGTATATGGGGTAGCCAGACATACAAATATTGCCAACATCAGGGTTGATACCTGTGAATACTTCTTCAGGGGTCTTGTTGTCCAACACTTGATGAGGTACCCTATTATGAACATATATGGTAGCATTTGTTACTTCTCCCCAAAGGAACCTTGGCGACTTTTGATCATGGAGCATGGCACGGAAGCTTCTATAATGGACTTTTTCTTTCTTTCAACCACTCCATTTTGTTCGAGAGTATAGGGAACAATTTTTTCTTCCTTGATATCTTCGTTCTTGCAAAAATCAAGGAACTCCTTTGACGTGTACTATCCACCATTATCAGGCCCGAATATTTTGATTTTATTCCTTTTTTTATTTTCAATCAAAACTTTCAACTCCTTGAAGATTTTGAAGGCTTCATACTTGTGCTTCAAATAAGATATCTACCTTTATTGATAAGTCATCAATGAAGGTGATATAGTAGAGATGGACACCAATAAAATGCACTAGCATCGAACAACATATGTCAGAATGAATGAGATGGAGGATGTCATTTGAATTGTTCTCACTAAAGGGGAATGGTCCCATTGACTTCTTTCCACTGGCACAACCTGGACATACTCCATCATGTTGGGCTTGAACCTTAGGAATCCCTAAGACTAATTTCTCCAATTTTGGAAGAGAATCATAATGTAGATGGGCCAATATTCGGTGCCATAGCTCACTTCGATGATTATTATCCTAGACCAATGCTAGAAGAGGTCTACCAGTGACTCTATAGAGCCCTTCAAATCTTGATCCCAATGTAAGTGCATCTATCATAGGTGATCCAAATGGCCAAGTAAGAACATTTCCCTTGATGGAGAAACCCTCATCCCTTTGTCTTCTAAAGCAAATATTGATACCAAATTCTTCTTCAATCTCGGCACATACATCACATCATGGAGAAAAACAAATTCCTTGGAATCTAGATGAAATTTGACAAACCCAAAACCTAAAAACTGGATGAGTGGAGTTCTCTCCATGAATAACTTTCAAATTTGAATTCCTCTCTATCAAATTAGAGAGGACTTCCTTATACCCATAGAAATGATGAGTGGCCCCACTATCAACCAACCAACTATCCCACGAATCCAGAGGAGAACAACTAGTGAGAGAAGAAATAAGAATATATTCATATTGATTTGCAACATTACTTTCATACTTGGAGAATATTGACTTCTTTTGGGGACGATGATCTTATTCATGATCACTTGGAGCATCTCTTCTTCTTCTTTCATATCTTCCATCATGATCATTCATGTGGCCATATCTTCTTCTTCGATTATCAAACATGTTGTTGTTGCTTCTAGTATTGTGGTGTGTCCCATTGTTCTTCTCAAGGAAATCTCAAGCATTGTGGCCTCTCTTATGACAATTGAAGCATTCAATGTGCAATGATTCCTTCCTTCTATTTGAATCTCAAGGAGGATTTCTTGAATTTGATGGAACTCCTTTTCCTTTCTTCTTCTTCTTGTCATGAGTAATGAATGCAATGGGATCTCCTTCTTCATGCTTTTTAATCCTTCCTCTTGATATCATCCTTAATTATTCTCGAGTGAGCTTTCCAACAATATCATCAAATGACGGAAAAACTTTGTTGTTCCTTATAATAGTAACGAAGGTTTCCCAAATAGGAGGGACACCTCTAAGAGTCACAATCACCAATTCCCTATCAGCCACAATTCCACCAACACTTTGTGATTGATATCTAAGACGAGATATCCTCATAATGTAGGATTGCACTGACTCTCCTTATCATCTTTGTTTCTTTGAGTTGATCTTTCAAGGAGATGATTTCATTCAAATTGTTGAAGCTAGCTATATTATCATACATGTCCTTAGATTTCCTCAAATTTCCAACATATGCAAGTAACTTATCTTGTAAACCATCATCTATAATTTGTTTTTCTTTTAACTCACATACCTTATGCTTGTTCTTGGCAGCAGTGGTAGCATTCTCCAGAGGTTCGGGTACTTTTCCTTGAATGTAATCAAAAACATCATTGTTGTCAGCTATGGTCTGCAACCTAAATTTACATGCAGCAAAGTTAGATGAGTCACCCAACTTCTCAGGTTCCTTGAAGAAAGAGGAAGACATCTTGACTTGACTAGATAGGCTCCTTCAACTTTCCAAAGATGATTTCTTCAATGCTTGTCTCCTTTGGGCTTGTCCTTCACCTTACCTCTGATACCATGTTAATTTTCAGATTGTTCTATGTCGTATCAATTAGTTTAGCCCAATTCAATACTTCAATTATCATCAATAGTAATTGAAGATAGAACAATAAATACAATGACAAGGGAGACAATCAATACATCAACAAGAGACACTAGATTTGGTCAAAGACCAGGGAAAAAACCCAAAATGGGGAAAACCCTTTGAAAATATTCTTTTATTAGATTTTCATAAAATATTAAACAGAGAGTACAATGAGCCTAATAAAATATCATCCAGAAAAATTATTCCAACAATGTTCAGAAATATGTTTCTAGGATCAATATAGATCAGAGACAAATTTTCCTATATGCAGTCAACTGTGGTTAGCTGTGGTCTACTGTCAAATTTTAGCCCTACTTTCCAGTCACAGGGAGGAGGAGGTATGCGAGTGATTAAGAGCTTATGTTTTCTCCCTTGATCCTGTAAGCCAGCGACTGCAACCGAAGATTTATTTTTCAATCCAACGATTGTAACCCAAAACCCTAGAAACATGTGCAAGCTTCAAACCCTGTAATCTCATACCTTCGTGAACCTCTTTCGTTGACCCGACCTCAAACCTGTGCAAACCAATCAATGAAGAAGAGAATAAGAAGATGTTTGATGATGTCCAAATGAGCTTGAGGTCACTTGTATTTATAGGCTTCCAAGCATGACCAATTTCCGGTTAGGTCAAACCTATGCAAATGTGCATATGTGGGTTTTTCTTCATAAGTACACTTTCCATTGTCCAAATTGAGTACTTCAATAGTCAAAATTGATCCTCTCAATAAGATGAATCTAGTCTCGTGGTTGGAATTTGTCACTAAGCTTCCAAATTAAAACTATTAAGTTGGGAGGTTCCCATGGTTACTGCATCCTTGGAAGATTGAATGGGGTGGTTTAGGAATGATGATTGACTACCATTGTAGCATAATGGTACATAGTTTCCATCCTTTTCCAAGAGACAGCTCTGCTCATAGTAGTACCAAATTGGTAAAAGTTATCATGATGGCATTGGGGAGTCACTTAGGTGAGCATCGCTAGGTTGACGAGTTACTCATTTTCCTAGTAGGTGGTAGTCTTGTTGATCTCCCTGATTGGATGATTATTCATTGAGTTAGGGAAGAACGGGAGGGATATATGCTAGGCCACTCTCCTTGGGGGGCGATATATTCTTCAGGATGCATTTGGCATTGAAGTAGGAGTGGATCCAGAATAGAGTGCTCCCAATTCAGGTGTAATGATGAAGCATTAGATTAAGCCCATAATTGACTAGTTGATCTTCCAATTTTTTACCTTCATGGTGGATGTGGGAGAGGACGGAGGTTAGGATTTGAGCTAGAAGTATTCCTATGTTATATATCAGGCCTCTAGTCTCCAACTATTAGTAACTTTTCTTGGGTCAGAGTCACACCAGATTTACGAAATATGTTGATGATGGTTTTTGAATCACCCTCTATGATAAGCTTGCAGTGGCTCTTACAGGTGGCTATGAGAAGCCCTAGTTCCAAAGCCCAAATCTCAGCTACATTATTTGTAGTTTGGCCAATTGCTCCAACATAGATATGCAAGACTTGACCTTATGCATTAAGAAAGACTCCTCCATAACTAGTTGGTCTAGGATTCCCCTTAGAGGCACCATTGAAGTTGAGTGTGATGAAATCATGACGGGGAGACCAATGGGATGGACTAGAGGGTTCAAGGGGATGGATAGTAGGGGTTTGATGGGAAAAATGATGAGATAGTCCTAGTAATGAAATTATGTGAGATTCAACATAATTGCCTTCCCTATCCTTATCAGTCCAAGAGAGGGAAAGGATTGATTCCCTTAAGTTATTGAGAATGGTTTTCCAAAGATTACTGGAGGGGGAGCTAATGTTTTTGAAAGTTCTTCTATTTTTCTCCTTTCAGGTATTCCAAAGGAGGAATCCTGGGATCATATTCAAGGTTTTATTAACAATAGGATTGGTGAAGGGAGAGGTTTACCGAAAATAAAGAGTTTGGAGAATGCAGTCGGAGTTTCTATCAAATTGGTGAAACAATATAGAGAGATTGTACCAGAGGGAAGTGATGTAGCAGTAATTATTGAAGAAATGGTTATTGAATTTTGAGTTAGAGAGGCATAGGAGATAGATCAAGGGCCGCTTGAATACTCAACGTTGCATTTTGTCCCAAGTTAAAGTTTTATTCCAAAATAGGAGCCATAAGAAGAGGGTTACTTCTAGCCAATGTTTAAGCTACCAAATATTTTCCCATTTGCAATCTTCATTAGGATTGGAAGGGGAAAGTAGATTTTAGGCTTCTGATATGTTGTAGTTTCCCTAAGGACAATGCCCCCAACATTGAATGTTAGCTCCATTTTGAGTGGGGACTTTACAATCAGATAGGATTTGATGGAAGGCTGATATATCTAGGCTGGGATTCAATTGAAAGTTGTTGTCCCATTCTTTCCAAGTGCATCATGGTAAGCAATAAGGAGATGAGGAGTTCTAGTATTGAGTAATAGTGTATAATCCTTGGGCCAAAAGAGTTGCTTTAATGGGATTTATATGATATGTGAGGTAGTTTTGGTCATTGTTTCCATGAGTCCTCCCAAAATAAGGAACTTTAACCATCTCTTATTTCCTCGAAGATGTGCTCTTTGATTAGATTTATTTGCACCCATAAGGCATTCCTTATGTGCGAGCCTTTGATTTTGTTTGTTATCATTATGATTCCTACATGTTGGGGGTATATTGTTTTCTCCACATTGATCACCATGGAGCTTCTAGAGTTTTTATCCACTTCCACCAAGTCTTGGCATTGAGAGCTTTGTTGAGAGTTTTAGGATCTCTGAGTCCCAATCCTCCTTTGGATTTTGGTTGAAAAAACTTATCCTAGGTGAGAAGAGCCCATGTTCTTTCTCTTTTGGATCTCCCCCATAAGAACTAGTGTTGTATGTTTCATATCTTGTTGAGAATGGATTTGGGTGCACCAAAGGCATAGGGTAGGTAGATGGGCAAAGATTAAAGAACAAATTTTAGGAGAATGAAACTCCCTACTAGATTTACAAGGAGAAAGGTCCATCACTAGATTTAGAAGGAGAATAGTCCATCAAGAGAGACGAGATTTGAATTTTTGAAAAACGCTTTCCCAATTTTTTTGGCTTAAGGTGTTGGTTGTTAAAAGGCACCCAATTATTTGGCTAGAAGGTAACATTTTTTTAAAATTGAGCAATTTAACGATATGAGTTTGAATGGAAAGAGGAATATGGAAAAAGAAAATTTAGTATTTGACAAGGTTGATGGAGATTCCAAATGCTTCAAAAAAGGTATTAAGGATGTGCTTGAAGGTGGAGGCTTCCTTGACAATGGGGGCACCCATGAGAAATGTATTGTCAACAAATTGTTGATGTGTAGAAGATTGACTTGGGGATCCTAAGGAAAGGCCTTTTAGGTGTCTATCATGGAGAGCTACAAAGAGGGACTGACGTAGGCCTTCAACCATTAGGAGAAAGATGTATGGGGAGATGGAATCTTCTTTTCTGATGCCTCTAGAGGGAATAAAAGGGGCAAAGGGACAAACACTGACTAGGATGGAGGAGAATTTTTTGGTGATAAGGGCCATTATCTAGTGAGTACATCTTTCCTCAAATCCAAGAGTTGTGAGTATGTGAAAAACAAACTACCAGTTGAGTTTGCCAAAGGCTTTGGATGTGTCAAGCTTGATGAGCATGCTAGAGGGTTTTTGTTTTTCTTGAGAGTGTAAAGATGTTCATGAGGAAGGATTATACTATCCATAATTTGTCTTCCTTCTACATATCCAGATTTCTTCAGGGAGATGAGAGAGGAGATGATGGGTTTGAGTTTATTGGAAATTACTTTAGATTGATGTTTTAGATGACATTGCATAGAGCAATGGGACGATATTCAAAGGGAGTGTTGGCGCCAAAGGATTCGGGATGAGGGTGATGAAAGTAGTGTCTAGAGCCGATAGAATGGAGGCAGAGTGTTTGGAATATTCAATTATTTTCCCTATTTCATGATTTGGGATGGGCCAACAAGCCCGATAGAATTCAGATGTCAATCCATTTAGGCTTGGGGATTTTCCTTTAGGAATATACATGCCTGCAATTTCAACCTCTTGCATATTAATTTATTTCAACAACATGTCATTATGCTCATTAGTGACAAGATTGGGTATATTTTTTGTGATTTTATTTATGGCTTGTCTCCTCTCTAAGATGGGCTCAAAGAGGAGGGATTGTAAGTGATTGAGTAGTTATTGAGTAATTGTGCCATGTTCTTCCATTTTTTATTGCTTGTAGATTTGATGTTGGAGATCTAATTTATTTTTCTATGATTGATCATAGATATATGGAAAAAATTAGTATTTTTCTCTCCTTTTAACCATTGGACCCTTGTTTTTTGTTTCCAAATGATTTCTTCTTTATTCAGTAACTCTTCCAACTTGAGAGAGATGATAGCCTCTTGTTGGTTTGTTTCATTTGTCCTTCCTTCTGATAATATTTTTTGTTGTATGTTGCCCATTTCTTTCTCCATTTGGATCTTAGCTTTGTGGATGTGTCCAAAAATGGTAAGGTTCCCGTATTTTATTTTATTTTTAAGGTACTTGAGCCATTTTTGAAAGAAAAACATAGTCATTCTCGGGAAGATGTTTAATTTGTTCCACCATAATTGAAAATTAGGAAGGAATTTGAGATATTTAAGCCATAAGGCCTCAAATTTTAAGGGTCTACTCTTAGGGCTTCCCTGTCAACTCATTTTAAGTTGCACCTGCCAATGGTAGAAGCCATGATTTTGCAGTATGTTAGCTTCGAAGTTGGTGGAGGAAGTTAGCAGAGATTCTGTAATAAGAAAATTGTCCAACCTAGAAGCGATTTGAGAGTTGCATCCTCTTTTATTGTTCCAAGTGTATGTGCCATTTTGAGTGCTAAGATATACCAAGTTGGATTTATTGATGAAATAATTGAAAATTACACTTTCCTATTCTAGTTTGTGAATTCTTCCTTTTTTTTCCTGAAGGTTTGTAATCATATTTAGGTCTCTTGCTATAATCCTAAATGTGTGCCCAATAATTTGGTGCACTCATTGGATATTTCGAATGAATATGTGTTTGTCTAGCAAGGAGTTGGGGCCATAGACATTGGATATTAGAGATTGGGTGGAAAAGTTGATGGGTTGGAAGGTGGTTATGAGGATTCTTGGAAGGGAGAAGAAGTTTTTAAGAGTAATTGTGGATGGTTCCATATGATGGCTAGGACACCAGAGGCACCCAGAGAATCATGGGATATATGTTCACTATTTCTCCAAATTTTCTTAAGGTTGGAAGTTGTTGAGCATTTGGTTTCTTGAATCAACAGGATGTATGGATGTTTTTTGTTGAATTTTATGCCTTAGGAGTCTATGCCTAGATTTACTATTAAGACCCCTTATGTTCCATGTGATAACTTTCATTAAGGAAAGTGGGGGGAGGGTTGGATGATGGCATCCATGGTTGCTACCTTTCCATAATTTACTAGGAAATCACCTAAATCTTGTACAAGTTCACTGTTGGTTTTCCTTCATCTTGTTTTTTCTTCTTTTTCATTGTTTCCTTGATCTTTTGGAGCATTTATTTTGTACCCTAAGAAGAAGAAGAGTAATGAAGGGTTGGATTGTCACTTGATTCCTTACCTTGTCGAATGAGTGTTTCCTTCTTCTTGATGTATGCTCAAGCTATGAGCTACACTTGTTCATCCAGTATTGCGGCCATATCTTTATTGTGCATTGCTCATCTAGTGATTGCAGGTCTATGTTTTGCAAATCCATGATCTCCATATCTTCTAGATCATATTGCTCTTGGATGGGTTCCTCCATCTCAAGGCCATCTATATTTTTATATTCGTGGAATGGATTCTTTTTCCCCTTATGTTTAAGTGGTTGGGCTTACCGCTCTACCCCATATCTATCTACAATGGGTTTTTTAGTTCTTGCAGTGATTCTTGATGTATGAAGTGTTGTAGTATTGTGTATTGAATATAATATTCTACAATTTTAGAGGGTTAGGTGTCCATACCTTTCTTGTTGGCCTTCTTCTTGTTTCCTATTTTGGTGAACCATTCTTGATCTTGAGTTGGAGTGGTCTAGGTAGTATTGAGATTTTGATTTGTGGGATAGCCTTTAAATAGGTGGCCATATTCGTAACACTTGCAATACCTAAGTGGGATTTGTTCATAATCAATAGGTTTTTCCCAAAGTTTGTCTTTGTAGCTTAATACTATTTTTGTTGGAAGCATTTGTGAGAGATCCATGTAGGCGCATTTACATGCATATGAAGTGTATCATCCATACTTTGTTGTGTCTAAGAGGATTAAAAATTTGTCAAGGGTGTTTCTTATGCCCGCTAGAATGTTGTGGTCCCATTATTCTTGAGGTAACGAGTAAACAAATCCATATTGGAGCTAAAGAGAAGTCTTATTTCCCTAGGTTGAATTTTTAAACCCATGGATTCATGAATAAGTTGACTGAGTTCATAAAATATGGCCCTCCATGAAATATTTGATCCTTGTCATATGTATTATTAAATATAGTTGTGAAGAATCCTTTTGAGCCCAACTTGAGTTCCATATACCCTTTGAGTGTTCAACTTTTCCTTATCAACCTAAGTAACATTTTTTCGATGGCCACAGTCCAATAAATTTACAAATTATAGCATGCTTGTGCATATGCTCAATAGTTGCCCTGATTTTTTCTAGGGAAATCTCCAGGAGAGGATCTTTTGTCACTTGTGAAAGGCATGTACCTACTCTATTGATGGTAGCAATGGACTGATGTTTTGGAGTGGTAGCACGAATTCTGGTGGCTTGTGTGTAAGTGGGTGTTGATCATGGGGTCACTTTGGCTATAGGGGGTATGTAAAACCACCTTGTAGATTGATTAGATGTCCAAGAAACAAAAATGTTTTTGAAGGAGGTTTCCTCCTCCCCCCCATGGGAGCTCCATGGAGTAGGAGTGAGTGTGAGGACTGAATGAGGTAAGGAAATCCTATAAAATACTAAAATGAACCAGTTAGGAGAACATTGTTAAAGTTAGCTAAGTTCCCTCTACATTTACTCCTCTTCCACACATTTTTTTTGTTAACTCAAACTGATAATTTAACCATTCATCATATTCATCTATGAGTGGACCACGGGATTTTAAAGAAAATAAAAAAGTAAAAAGTAAATATTGTCTCATTGATGATGCATTCCACATTACATATCCATTTATATATCATGAGGAAGCACCTTTCAAGCAAATATATAAAAATAAAAGTAAAGAAATTGTCCAAATATTTCAGAGAACTCTAAAATTATTTCATTCATTTAATACCATAAATAATCATAGGAGAATATTGACAGGATCGCAATGCTTAATTAAATTCTATGAAACCAAATATGTCATGCACTCCCAAAAATAACTCTTTGTGAGTGTCGAAAAATAAGATCATAAACTTCAAGAGAGTTTAAATAGAGCATGTGTCTAAAGCACTATACAAAATATTGATACTTAAATGCAACTTTAATGCATTTGTCCCTAAGGGATTAGGATGGGACTTGCGTGGACCAATAAATAGTATATAGTAACTTAGAATAAAATGAAAGGAATTCAATTAAGGATTGACTTTACAAATGTATAACACAATTTCCAAATTGGGGTGATATAAAACTAGGGAGAAAGAAAGGGGAATTGCTTCAAATAAAATATGGAATACTATAAATTCCATAAGGAAGACTAGTAGAATGAATCCTCTTTCTTTTTTAACATTAGATGGAGTATATATTGGGATTTGAATATATATTAATCTAACCATTGGGGTAATTATTTATGAGGAAGAATTTTATTTAAATATTTTTTAAGCCATTCTTCAACATACTCCTTCATAGGTGGGATGATTATGTATTTCTTTATTCTTTCAATACACTTTGATATATGTGATAGGTCAAGTGTGGTTTGACAGAGCTCTAAGTTTTTTAAAAGCCCAACTTATGGGTAATATTTAGTAATACATACTTTTATTACTTACCATCTTCATCATGAAATGCAAGATATAATAGGGAGTTAATAACCTATGGGACATATTAAATAGAGTAATGGAAGATTTGATTTGCATAACACCATATCGGCAAATTTCCACCTTGAATATTAGAGATTTCTTAAATGAGATTTCAATCAACCTTGAAAGGATCAAATGAATACATTTATGATTTTTTTATTAAATATGGCTTATAAGCGGAGAGATCACATTCATATGATGTATGATATGCTTTGTGTGGAAGTTTATGTTTGCAGAGAAACAAAAGTTCAAAGGAAAGTGTTGTGTGGAAGAATGGGATGTATGAAAGATTGATCATGAAGGGAGTTGGGTTGTGTAGAGTGTTCGTTGTGAGAAGAGTGTTCTGCAAACTTGTGGAATAGTTAAGTACAAGAGTAGTTTAGGATGGATTATGTGTGGAGGGAAGGTGTGTAGAGTGCAGAACTACTTCTCAGGATGAAAATTTATGCACAAAAAATTTGGAGATATGACTCTAAGTATGGTATTTCATAAGGGAATGAAAATTTCAAGTGACATAAAATGATGATGATAATTTAGGTCTAATTGAGCTGATACACAAAAATGGTTCAACAATAGGTTGGTTGACCAATGAAAATAAACATTCTCCTAGGGGTTACCCACTTTTGGTGGGTAACATCTGGTTCAAAATCAATACATGTTTGCATTGCAGAGTGCATGATCTAAGTGCTCAAACGAGGAGTATGTTGTTGAGAAATGTAACTAGTGTCAGTATTCATAATTGTATTTGAGTCATGATGTAATGTATTTTTCAAAATAAAGGAAAAAATATTATAAAATAAAATTTATTTTTTATGAGCATGGGTTTCATGCTCTATATATTTTGTTTCTAGGTCAAGCCTCCATTGAAGGCTTCTAGGATATGGTCATAATTCATTGTCAATGTCTATATATTCTAGACCCTTCTTGGGATCATCATATCAAAGAAAGAAAATTAATTTTGGTCACATTAAACTCCTCCACCAAGTCGTCCAGACCTTTCTCTTCAAGTCTGCCTCAAAAGGAGCTTCAAACCACCATAAATAGTCAAAACATTTGACCTAGTATGAAGTGAATCCAAGAAAGTAATTTTATCTGTAATTTCACGTGAAAGAAAAGGATATGAATAGCCTAGAACATCATAGCGATGAAGAAGAGACATGCATCTAGTCAAAGGAGAGTCAAATTCTTGTCCTTGAGCCAAATGTGCAGATGATTTGAAGTCTTAAATATTGTAGGGCCGAAGCTACCAACTCTAATATCACAGATCGAAAATTTCAGAAGTAGAAGAGACGGTCGAGACCCTATTTTTGGAAGGATAACTTATGTTGACTCTTGAGATTTTGACTAAAGTTTGACTTGTCTACTTGGGAGGATGATTTGGTGGAATGGAGGAAGTTTGTCTTGGTCAAAGGGTCTAGGTTGTCTCCTTGATTTGATTCTAAATAAGAGAAGAATAACTTTTTTGGCTTTCCCCTAGGAAAGGGGTTTTTCCCTGGCTGAGTGCCTACATATTGTGTTCTCTATTGTGTTTGTGATCTTCATTGTTTGTAATTTGTCTTCATGATAAGAATATAATTATTGGAGGCAATAACTAATCAGAAACATCACAAGAATGTGTCAAAAAAAAAGAGAAATCAAATTAAGAAAATCCCTAACTATGTTTCCCTATGGATTTATCATCATGGAATCAGAGCTAAGTTCAAGAAGCATTGGCACTTGGAAGACCATTGTTGTTTAGAGGCTAAAGTATATCAAGTTTAGAAAAGAATGGATTGATTATGCACCTGAAATAGCCAAGCTCAAGGAGTCAAGGCTGAAGGGTTAAAGAAGATTGTTTTTAGGTCGATTTTGTCTCTATTTTAAGACCGAATAGAAGCGAAGGCTAGCAGCGGGCTTAAAGAGAAGAAATATGCATGGTTTGGGGTAAAACTTCCTCAAAGACAAGGCCAAGTTATCTCAGGTTATATAATGCAAAGAAAGGAGGACCTATTAGGACACATAAAGGGATGATACAGACCCAAAATAAAGGACGAAATTATTATAACATCAGTGAGAAAGTCGAGCTCGTATAGTGATTGTTGAAGAGTGTTCAATAGGCCTAAACAGGTAGGTATCTTCGGTTAGAGTAGTTGCATAAGATTATAAAATGAAGGAAGTCGAAATTTGAAAGATGTATTAGGGGCCTATAATGATTACAACGAATTATGAAGGAAGAAAAAATATAGTTCACTCTTATATAAGAATATCCAAACCATCTTAAGAAATATAGAAGCCAACAACAGAATCTCCATTGTGTAAGGAATTTTAGGCTTATCTTGAGCAAGTCCATAGTGGGCCATAGAAGTCATTATCAGAAAGTACATCAAATATTGAAGGACTGTAGTAGAACCTACAGGACTACCCTAACCAAAATTTAAGGATAGTAGCAACTTTATTATTCAAGTTGTGGAACGTTGAAAAAGGATCAAGATTGGAATAGGTGTCTAGTCCTATTGAATAAAGAGAAAAAATACCTTTATGCATATTCCATCAATGAGAAAGTATATTATCTTTGTTTCAAAAGGAAGCATTCTATATCAATGTAAGGAGAAGTCTATTTGAAGACCTGTAGTAGCTCATTCTTACAACAGTCAAGAGAAAGCTTCTAGCATTTTGAGACTAGCTTAAAGTCCTCATCTAACTCAAGTAAGTATTGATATTATTCTTTATGTTTTAATCATCTAACAATATGTCTTTAGTTTGAAAGTTAAAGCATCAAGCTCAATGTAACATCAACCTTTCAATGATGAAAGTCAAATGTATGTAATCTTGAGGTATCTATAGCATGTTCATTTGTTGATAGTCTAGTATGAAATTCTTTCAGGTTTAGTTGTTTGTATGGTTCTAGGGTTAGCAAATTCTCATTGTTAATATATAGGAATTGTAAATCTTGGATAGTTCATATGAAAAACTAATTCACTTGTTCTCTCTTAGAAATCTTATCCCATAATGTCTAGGGTTTGTAAAGTATATGGAAAACCTTTGGAATTAAATGATGTCTAGGCTTTGTACTCAAAAACCCTAGATCATAGTTTTGTACTTGATAGTACTTGTCAATACAATGTTGCAAGTATATTCTAAAAGGAAGGATTGTGGCCTAGATTCAAATGGATCTCTTCAATAAGGAATCCCTACAAGGTTTGTAAAAGGAGTAACTTAAGTTATGTTTAAGACTGAATGATATGTAGCTAGTCTTCTTCATATAAAAAGGTACAATCATTTTGAAATTTGCTATATATTACTAATTTTTTTATGTCTAGGATTTTGAATCGTAAAGATTCTTATTTAAGGGTGATTAATCTCTAGATTAATCAACCCTTTTCATACTCCATATATTTTGTTTACTTTGGTCAAAACCTAACCTTTAGGGTTCACTATAAAAGCCCTAACATTTTTTTTTTTTTAAGTTTTGTTGATGTTATGATGAAACCCTAGACTCTTAGGGTCTGTTGTTGATGTCTAAGTTATATGATGAAACCCTAGATTTTATGGTTTTATATATTAGGGTTTATGACCAAACCCTTGTAATAGTCAATATAATATCCTAGGAATGAAACCCTAGGTGTTTGTGTTTCAGTATGAATGAAACCCTAGATTTATCAAAATTGTTGAATATCTAACATTGAAGTTTTGGTGTTTATATCTAAGGTTTATGAAAAAAACCCTAGTAGAAATTGATCTAAGAACCTAGGGCATGCTAATGAAACCCTAGATGTAAAATGTTTTCGCTATGATTGAAGTCCTAATTTGATTTAGTTGTTTACTCTTGATAATGAAATCTAGGTTTTTTAACAAGACCCTAGCAAGTTTGTTGTAAAAGTCTAGGGTATGAAAAATGTAGCCCGTGTTGATTGTAAACCTAACTAGGTTTACATTTTGGATTGATTTATAGTTTGATAACCCTAGATTCTCCTATTATGATGAAATACTAACCCTAGTTTGATAAATTTGACTTCATACTCCTATACATGTGTATTTTTGCTTGGTTGTACTTGTTGATGAAGATTTGCAGGTACATAGTCTTCAAGATGTTGAAGATACTTACCTGTCTCATACTTGATGATGACTTTATGATGATACATGTTGATGACTTTGATGAGAGTGATGGAAAGAGGGAGTTGTAAGAAACTTGATGGAATTTTAGTGTACATGATGATTAATAAATAACCTTGTTTCCATTTGAGGATAAAGAAGGAATTATGTTCCGAAAGGTTGAAGTTCTTTGATGATATGATGATAAAGCCTGTGTAGTTGAGTTGTTGATGGATTTGTCCCCTAGTAGTGAAGAAGCTCAAATAAATAAAGTGTATAAATCCCTACTTAAGAGGGAGAGCAGTTATAGTAAATACCTTGAAGAAAGAGAAAGATCGGAGAAAGGCTAAAGCACCACAGATGGTTATTCGTGATTGATGAAGTTATGAAAAAGAATTGGATGATTTGGGAAAGCGTTCAGGCTGAGATTGGTGTTGTTGGAGAATTTGAAGAAGGAATCTTCCATCAAGATGTGTTTAGATATTGTGCTGACCTAAGCGACATCAGGGTAGTTGAAGAGCCCGAAATTTTGTGTTAGGATTGTTTGATACAAGTTGGGGTTGTGAAGCTACAATACGTGTCAATGGATGAACAAGTATTTGATGTGTTGACAAAATCTCTTCCAAAAGTGAGTTTTAGGAGCATTCTCAGACTGGTAGATGTGTTGATCTTCCTAAAAAGTTGGTGTATTGATAAATGTCTCTAGTTTGGTTGAGGGGAGAGATGAAGTACCATACAATTGCCTATATGATGGTACTTGGGAGGACATCATGGCCTGGTTAATATTGAGATCTCAGTCGATGCCTAGATCCTAGAGGGAGGGTATCCATTAGAGCTATGATTTAGTGTTGATACATGGATTCCTGTTAGGGTTAGTATCATGGCATGGAGGCCTGGATGGTATCTATATCATGTTGGATTGATACCAGGGTTCTAACTTGATGGTACCAAAAGTGGAAAATGCCTAGATGACACCTTATTCACCATTGGGAGGATACCTCGGTAGTGAGGGTATCCCAAGAATTGTGTACACTTTTCTACTCCTCTTAAGAAAATTTCAAATTGAGGTCAACCTTGTACCAGTTGAACAATTATGAATATCGCCTTAGTTAAGAGGGAGTGTTGATAAATGTAACTAGTATCAATATTCATAATTGTATTTGAGTCATGATGTAATGTAATTGTCAAAAATATATATATATATATAATATATATATATATATATATATATATATATATATATATATATATATATATATATATATTATAAAAGAAAATTTAATTTTTATGAGCATGGGTTTCATGTTCTTTGTATTTTGTTTCTAGGTCAAGCCTAAATTGAAGGCTTCTACGATAGAGTCATAAGTTGTTGTCAATGTCTATATATTCTAGACCCTTCTTGGGCTCATTGTATCAAAGAAAGAAAAATAATTTTGGTCACATTATAGTCCACCAAGTTAGTCTGCCCTTTCTCTTCAAGTCAGCCTCAAAAGGAGCTTCAAACCATTATAAATAGTCAAAGAATTCAACCTAGTATGAAGTGAATCCAAGCAAGGAATTCAATCATAACCTAGAAGTGAAAGAAAAGGATATGAATCGCCTAGAAGTGAAGGAACTTCATAGTGATGAAGAAGAGACATTTATCTAGTCAAAGGAGAGTTGAAATTCTAGTCCTTATGACACACACACAAATGATTTGAAGTCTAAAATATTGCAGGGTCGAAATTACCAAGTCTAAGATCACAGATCAAAAATTGCAAAAGTAGAAGAGAGGGTCAAGGCCCTATTTTTGGAAGGATAACTTATGTTGACTCTTGAGATTTTGGTTGAAGTTTGACTTGTCAACTTGGGAACCTAACTTGGTGGAATGGAGGAAGTTTGTCTAGGTCAAAGGGTCTAGGTTGTCTCATTTGATTTGATTCTAAAGAAGAGAAGAAGAAATTTTTGGGTTTTCCCCTAGGAAAGTGGTTTTGCCCTGGCTTAGTGCCTACATCTTGTGCTATTTGTTGTGTTTGTGATCTTCATTGTTTGGAATTTGTTATGATGATAAGAATATAATTATTGGAAAGAACTAATCAGAAACATCACAAGAAAGTGTCAAAGAAAAGAGAAATCAAATTAATAAAAACCCTAACTATGTTTCCCTATGGATTTCTCATCATGTGTGACAGTCCCAAAAATTTGTGTTTCTCGCAAACATGTTACTTGTACACTAAAAGAAACTTCTTGATAATAACTAATTTGGGTTTTGGTTGTCACCTTTGTGATATAGGAGAATAAAATTTTATCTAAAATAAAGTATGAAATCTATCTAAGTATTAAAATAAAATCAACCTATAAAATATCAAAGAACGATTAAAAGCAATAATGTAAGGAACACAGTCCTAACACAATTATCTGCTACTAAGTGCGTCAAGATCTAGTGTGAAGGATGAGGTGCTTGCCATCCACTAGTGACAACAAAGGAACTCCAACAAGGTTGGATGGATAGAAATAATCAACCCCTACCTTTCCATGGATATTGTAAGGACAAAGATCATCATCAACGAAGACAAGATCACCAACTTGACAAATCCTCCCCTTGCCTCTTAACCCATAGCATTTCTTGTTTTTGGCTTTGTTACATACCATTTTGTGGGTGATATCCCTAGGAGAAATTTTTTTTCCAAGATGGTCCTCAACTCGCAACCAGAAACCACCAGCTAGATCATTATGCCTTTTCTCCACCACCTGAGCTAGCCATGTCATCCCTCACCCATCTGCCATGATCGTATGTTTGAAGGTGGGCCTCCCGAAACTAAAGGTATGCCTTGTCATTTGGTAATTGAGTATTGTATTTTTCTTATCATGGACACTTATGGGCATGGATTAATGGGGGGATTCAACAGAAATAATGGCTTAGGTTTGTGCCCTTGTCCCCTAGCCCCCTTTTGGATGTTAACCTTCCATCCTAGTCCCATGGGATCTCTTTTACTAGCCATTTCGATTTAGGGATGGTATTCCATGGGAAACCTTGATTTTGGTTGTGCGGTCACGCTCCCTTATCCACTTATACTACCCTTTTTCCACTCATTATTACCCCATTCATCATTCCTCCCACCCGGGTCCAAATTCCTCCACTGGGTCCACATAAGGTCAGCATGCCCCTTCCCCTTGCCCACACCTTGGGTCATGGCCTGGAACGAAGTTGGGAGGTTGATGCAACCAAAAAGAAAGATAAAATCATATTTGGCCACATTCAACAGGAAAGTGTACCACAAAATGCAAAATATGGTTGGGACAAACACATTTAACATGTGGGGAAAATCCAATGCATGATCTCCACCCCATCATCATGGCCATCACCCTCGTTCCTATAGGTTCTATGAACATCCTTCATCATATAGGAACCCATAATTGTCCCAAACCCTAGTGCGTAATGAACCGCCCTATCTTTAAAGGGGGTATTCACTACTATATCTTATACATCATGCTCTTACCCCTTGAGCCCCGAGCAGTTAATCAAAGAAAATCATGAAAAGGCAAAAGGCATATAAATAAGGGTAGAAAAATCAAGGTTGAGGCACCTCATGTACCACGATTGCTCCCTCTTATGCATTATAAACCCAACTGTGGGCTTGCCTCTTATTAGCTACCCTTGTACCCCAGCATGTGACCTAGGGCTACCCCTTCTCATCCCCTACTTCATTCACCTATCTATCACATGCCACCACCTTTTGAAGGATGTACCTTGAATATATTATCCCCTCTAGAAGTAGAACCTACCTAATAGGATTCTTGGTTAACGGCATTCGGAGTTTAGGAGACATTGGCACATCCCAAAGCCCATTATGGAAGGGAAGGCCATTATGAAGCCTCCACCTGTGGTCCATGATTGGTAAGCTCGTTTACTCGATTTCTCTAATGACTTGTTGTACTGGAAGGCTAGGGGACGCATTGGATCTTATGCAGGATTACAAATGGTCTTCACCTTGGGTCTGGTCTCCCTATACGAGGTCCTAATCCTCCAGAGGGCTACATTGGCACATTTAGGGTGTGCATTGAGAGCCATGGGCCTACACAACAGAAGACAACAGTCTATGGATCCCCACATCCATTCAGAGATTACTCGTGCTTCACTCATTGGACTAGGAAGATACACATGAACAATGCCCAGTGGGCCCAAGATTTTCACCATACACTTGGCATATGATCCAGGACTTGCACGATGATGTGGCATCACCTACACCATCATCCTAGCACTTGTAGGCAATCTACAGGCATCCTCGATTTGTTTGGAGACCCATGAGGACACTTGTGTACCCCCACGTGTCATTTGAAGCACCACAAGTTATTACAAGGGGAAAACCCCTTGTCCATTGCTTTTTAGGGTCCTATTCTTCATTATGGCACCCATGGACCTCATTAGACCTATTAAAGGGCCCTACGACATGCATAGATTATTATTTGACCTCTTGAGAGGCTTACTCTTTCATTTACAAGCTAGTTTGGTGGGATTTTCACCAAAAGTTGGATTATTAGAATATTATTTTATTTTGGGGCTCATGTAGGCCAAGGAAGCTAATTTGAACTCCTAATTAGCGTATAAATACAAGTGAGACGAGTTCATTTGCTCATCATCACTTGGACTGGGATCTTTTCTCTCTCTTGAGAATTTCAAATTTTTTCTAAAGGATGAATTGGGGCTTTATGGATGAATTTTGATGTGTGGATATTGGTATATCTTATCTTGGAGCTTCTTTGTCAATTTTGGATGGTTGGATATATTTTGTTACCTGTAAGTACATGATTTCAATGTTATTTTTGTTTTACTTTTTCATATACATTGGACTGGGAATTTCGTTATTTTTAGGGCTAATTGTTGCATGCATTTACTACTTTAAATTATGGAATTTTGTCTCTATTATAGCATCTCTCGATGTATGAGCCATGTAATGTGAAAAAAATATCCTAGGGGTAATTCTAACATTGAATTGACCTTGATAAGCCATCTCCCTTGTACATCAAAGTATAAAAGCTACAAGATTGCTTCTCTTTGACCTAAAAGGCTAGCGAAGTGGTCTTGAGGCCTCCTTGACCAAGAACCAAAGGTCATCACTCATATTCATCATAGACTCCATTCTCCCAAGATGAAGACACTTATCTACCAAGAGGTGGTCACCCAAATCACATATTTTTCACCTTTTCCTAGGTCTAGCCAAGTTAGGTCACTTACGGTATCATTTTCTCGATGAACTAGCCCTCCAAAAAGTTTTATCTCCTAGGTCCTACTAGGTTGGTGTCTCTTCAAGGCCTCCTCCAATTTTGAAGCCATTCCGACAGTGCAGTTGGGAGAAAAGCCAAGCCCTAGCTTCGAGACCAACCTTTTCCCTAGCATCCCTAAAGGCCAGTACCTTATTGGATCAGTTCAGACCTTTAAGTTGATAGTATTTCTTTGATTCATTTCCATACCTTAGGTTAGGGATAATCATTGGTTGTCATACCCTTCTCCCCCACCCTAGACTGGGTCCACTTGGTCATGTGTGGTCCCATTCCTTTAAAAAGACAATTCTTCAAGAACCATCCGGGGTACCAATTTCAATAAGGATTTTAGGGATTGGGAAATTCCTTCAAATCATATCCCATAAACCTAACCCTCAAATCCTCCCTTGCTTTCCCTAGAGGACCTTGTACCTTGCTTAGCAAGCAAGCAAGCTCTATCTTTCTAAGGGATTATTTAGATCACTCCACATACTTTCATTCACTTATCCTTAATCGGTGACTCCATAATATATATTGGGTCTCCTCCCATCGATGAAATTTTTTAAATAGAAGGGAGCCTTAGCTGAGGTGTCAGTGGGCTAAGTCTCCATTTGTTGGCTTTAGTCTAGCATTTTCCCTTTAGGGATCCCCTTTAGGTCCCGTGCTAGTTTGAGTAGTAACATTTTGGTGTCGTTGTCAGGGACATGAGGTGTGTGTTTTGTTCCCCATACGACATATTGACATAACATTATTGGTGATTCCATTGGAAGAATGAAGCCCTAGTTCTTCATTAAACTTCAAAGTCAATGCCTGCAGGGGAAGCAAGTTGTTAAGGCAATTTCAATCACCCTGGCAACACCCATGTCACTGAGGACCCAGGAACATGTTGACCACATATATTCCCACCATAGATATGACAGGGACCCCAAAATATTATTCGTCGAAATCCATGAAGAATATGCCAATATTCAATGGGGATCTACATTCCACATCCAACCACGTGGCAAGGTTCATAAGGTACCTTTCAAAGCAAAATATAACTCAAACTTATGACCAAATGGAATTGTTTGTCCTATCCATTGACCCAAGCACCGATTGGCTTGAGTCATGTAAACCTAAAAGCATTCCTTCTCGTCCCATGTTGACTACGCGGTTATTGTTGCATGAAGGGCCAAGTTTCCAATCTCATGAGGACATATCCCAAATGTTAGATATGGCCCTTCGAGAGGAAGAAGTTATTGAAAATGGTTTTATGCTTGAGGAAGGGCCTATTATTGTTGCATACTTTAATGATGGTGCCAAAAGATAGACTTGTGAATTGGAGAACATGTCCTCTAAGGATAATGAAGAAGATCTCAGCCTTGAGATCCCTCAGACATTGCAAGAATGGATGATGGCATATGAAAAGTCATGCAGGAAGTGATGGACACATATAATGCCCAAGATATTTTCTCCCACTATTGTGAGAAATCGAAAAGGCTTTGTAACACAAATAGTGAATATAAAGAGAGTCCTACTAATGACCTTCTTCTTAATGCATTTTATCAAAATCATGTACTAAATACTTTGGAGATCATTTTTCGAGAAGGAATGAAGGTGGAAAATTCCTCCCTATCTAAGGAAGAAACTGAATGGCATCCTAACCAAGACCAAACATATAGTGAAGAATGGGAGGATTCTGAGGAAGACCATGATAATCGAATAAACGAAAAATCTACAAGTGACTTTGGGGTTGTTGATTGGGGAATTGGGTATGATTATAGAAATGAAGACCCCATGGTTTCTCAAGTCCATAAGAATGAGCTCAAGGAAGAAGAAAATGCTTCGCCCCTTCTAAATAACAATGTTGGTCCTTATGAAGCCCATCCTAGTGATTGGAAAGGTCCCTTTTTATGTTTCAAGATGATTCAATCAAAGAAGAGCCCTCCAAGATTGTGGGAAATTTTGATGACTCCAATATATAAGAAGTTGAGGGAGATGCTTCCTTGGGCCCTACTAGTTTGAGTGGTAACATTTATGGCACCATTGTCGGGGATCGAAAAGTGTGTTTGTTCCCCATACGACATATTGGCATATCATTATTGACAACTCCATTGAAGGAACGAAGCCCTAGTTCTTCATTGAACTCTAAAGGTCGATGCTTGTAGGGTGAAGCAAGAATTTTTCTAGGCATCTTTAATTTCACCCTGGCGACTCCTACATATGTTTCATGTATACCTCAAATAGTGTCATTCTTTCATAAATTTCCCGCTTTGGACATTGCTAGCATCCTTGGACATCCTAATCATGTCACGGGAAGGATGCTACGTGGGATGCTTGTGTTTGATGGTGATCCACTCTCCGCAATTGACCATGTAGAAAGATTTAATGCATATACTTCAAGGGAGAAAGTGGTCCACCAAGATGTACTTATGTTATTGTTCATGGGATCTCTCGGTGGTCATATTTCATGGTTGCATGATCATGAACCTAGGAGCATCTCATCTATTAAAGAGTTCATTGATGGCTTTCTTAGACATTTTCAAGTACACCCTTCATTAAGCATAAAAGAGGAAGCCTTCATCGAGCATCATCAAGACATTAAGAATCTAGGTAATGATCAAGAGGAGTCCTCCTCCTTGGGTCCACATCATGAAAATGTCGATTTTGAGGACATGTGCTGGGAAGGATAAATTTATGGAAAGTGAAATTAAGACCAACCCTACCTTTCTCAAGGATATTACCCCCGATGAATCCTCTTTTGAAAACCTTGAGAGAGATGATCCCATTACCCCCTTGAAAGATGACATTGAAGATCGTTTCCACATTGAAAAGGAGAAATGGGAAATTGTTGGTCCTCAATTTGATGGTGCTACCATTTACAACACTAAAAAGGAAGATGAGGATGAGATTAGTATTCCCTTCCCCTCAGGAGTTATTTATGATGAAATACCCATTGATACCCTTGGGAAGGACAATCTTCATTTTTCTTCAGAGGGTTAGTTGGAAGTAATCAATTTTCCTTTTAGGAGAGACCCAATCTTTGATAACTAGGAAATTAATAAGGCTCCCACTTCTCCCGAGTATGATTCTATGTTCAAATCACTTGAGCCTTTAGATTATGACTTAAGGAAAGAACAACCCGTTGAATACAATATTCCTTTCTCCTCTTTTCCTATTAGTCATCATCTTGAGTCTTCATCAAGTACAGTCGCAAGTAATTGTGAGCCCTTCCCCCCTCCCGAGTACAGGGTCAAGGAGAAGCCCTTCATTGATTATACTTTTCCTCCTTGGACGCACCTTCAAAATTTTGATCACTCCATAGTCCCCCTCCAATGTAATCATCATGTGAAACCTACTCATGTTTCTCCATCTAGTTGGCCTCCCTTTCCCACTGATCATAACCCAACGAAGGCCATAAGCCATGACATAAATAATAAGGACAATGGTGGAAGTGACATGCCGGAGGTTGTCATCCATCAAAGGTTTATGAGCTTGGTTGTTGACATCTCTATATTTTGGTTGCAAGAGAAGATCTCACGGACTAGATTACATCCTTTTCTCAGCTCTTCTAACATAATCATCCATGTGTGAGCATCATATTTTCCCACCTCCCGCCCACAACATCCTCCATGTGTTTGGATTTGCATTTGCTTTGGGATTTTCTACATAAGTAGTCATACTAGCAGGCATATGTATATTGATACGATGATATGTTGATTGCACTGGCTTTATGGTTACACTTAGCATTAGTATTATCACATGCATGTTAGGGTAGGATCACTGCATGCTGATTTTTGCATTAGAAATAACATCATATGATATTTCTCATGGTAGATTAGTTGCATTTAGGTAAAAAAGAAAACAATTTTCATATTTTATTTCTTGTTGGTTTATGGGCTAACATTAAGCATGGGTGATCATAAGACACCGTGAAAAACATGTTGCCTCTTCGTTTTGATCTTTGACATGTGCAGATAACAAGTCTACGGTGACCAACAGATTGTTGGAGTTCTCGTGACCTCTCGTTCGAGCAGCCTCGTCCACTTCTTTGAGAGATCACGTTCCAGTTGGAGCCAGATGTTACCCACCACTTTGTGGGTGATATCCCTAGGAGAAATTTTTCTCCATGATGAGCCTTAGCCGGCAGCTAGCAGCCTCCTACTAGGTCGTTTTGTCATTTCTCTGCCACATGAGCCAGCCATGTGGTCCCTCACCCCCCTATATTGATCGTATGTTTGAAGGTGGGCCTCCCAAATCTAAAGGCATGTCTTTTCATTTGGTAATTGAGTATTGGGTTTACTTATTATGGACACTTTTGGGTATGGATTAATAGAGGGATTTGGCGGAAAGGGTGGGCTTAGTTTGTGTTTTTTTTCCCTTGATCTCTTTTGGTTTTTATCCTTGGATCTTAGTCCCATGGGATCTCCTTTATTGACCACTTGGTTCTAGGATGGTACTACTTGGGAAACCTCAACTTTGGGTTCGTGGTCCCACTCCTTTATCCGCATATATTACTCCCTTTCCGCTCACTATACCCCATTCCTCATTTCTCCCCCCCTGAGTCCACATTTCCATTCCAAGTCCACATAGGGGCAGCCTCCCTATCCCCTTGCCCCCACCTTGGATCAAGCCTGGAATGATGCCCTGGAGGTTGAAGTAGTTAAAAGAAAAGAAAAAAGCATAATTGGCCACATTTCACAGGAAATTGTACCACAAAATGCAAAATATGGCTGAGACAAAATAATTGGCACATGGGCAAAAACTAATACATGAGCTCCACCCCAATCTGTGGTCATCACACTAGTTCCATAGGCCCTATATGAGCCTCCTTTATCAATTAGGAACCCATAATTGTCCCAACCCCTGGAAGGAAATGAACCGCCCTACCTCAAAGGGGGTAATCACTGTTATATCTTACACATCATGCTCTTCTCCTTTGAGCCCCGAGCAGTTAATTAAAGAAAATTCATAAAAACAAGGAATATAAATAAGGGTGGAAAAATCAAGATCGGGGCAGCTCATGTACCACGATCGCTCCCTCCACATTACATACCCAGATGTATGCTTCCCCTTATCTAGCTACCCTTATGCCCCAATATGTGGCTCGAGATTTCCCTTCTCATTCCCTACTCCATTCCACTTATTAATCACTTGCCACCACCATTACAGGGATGTACCTTGGACACACTATCCCCTTTAAGGGATGAAACTACCTAATAAGGTACTTGGTTAACCCCCTTTGGAGCTTGGAGACACTAGAACATGCCAAAGCCCACCACGGAAGGGTATGCCATTATGAAGTGCCCATTTTGTCATCCATGATTTGAAAACTCTTTTACCTGATTATTTTAATGATTGGTTGTACTAGAATCCTAGGGGACGCATTGGATCTTATACAGGATTATCGGTGGTTTCCATTTGGGCTTGGTTTCCCTATATGGGATCCTAGCCCCCAGAGGTCTACATTGGTGCATATAGGGTGTGCATAGAGATCCATTGGCTTCCATAGTAGTGGACAGCACACTACAGATCTTCATCAATGCTCAAAGACTACTAGCGATCCACTTTTGGGATGATGGTGATATGCTTGGTACATTTTTCCCAGCAGGCCCCCCATAGGAGCCCCACACTCTTGGCAGGTGTCCCAAGGCATGTACGATATCATGGTAGCATTCATTCCACCACTTGGACCCTTGCAGAGGATCTGCAAGCATCTTTGATTCATATGGAGACCCATGTTGAAAAGTGTGCAACTAGAAATGCTAAATTTAGAATGTGCTAAAAATAGACTTGTTAAAAATAACATGTCTAAAAATAGCAGTTTGGCCAGTGAGGTCATTGGCCACATTGGGTGAGAGGTGAAACTGCTAAAAATAGAAAGTTCTAAAATAGCATTTCTGGGTCCCTTCCTATTATTAGCAGTCCCTAGTCATCTATAGGAAGTAAAATTAATTTTGGTCTTAACAGCAGTTTAAAATATTAATTAATTAATCTCCATGAGTTAATTAATTATAAAAAATTAAACTTGAAGTCTTTGTGAGATGATGCAATATTATTCTCCCTTGAATTAAGAATTTATCCCTTGATTAAAGGAGATAAGGTTCAGTTCTATAATGAGAGAATCAGTTGACTTAGTTCTAACTAGTCAAGTCCAGTTAGATTATTTTAACAAGTTGTTAAAATAATAAAATATAGTTTGTTAATGTTTGCATGCATGTGACAACTATTATTTTAGATAACTAGGGATTCATTCATGGATAACTGTTGTATGTCAATTCTGTCAGAGACCTAGTTGAGATCAGATGTGGGATAGTGTACTATCAGATGCATAACTATTTCTAGTAAGTAGTTTTTGCATGGTTGAGGAACTAGTGTTCTCAAGGAATACATAGGTGGACCATTGGTTGTTTTTGGTATATTGGAATTAATAGCATACGCTTTTGCTATTAATTCCTAAGCAAACTACATAAGGACCATAGGAAAAGCCTATATAAGCAAGGCTTAGGTGGTTCATGAGATAGATCTTCATATCTTCATAGTTCATTGAGAACTGAATAGCTTGAGAGCTAATTCTTTTTGTATTGTGAAGAGGATTTCCACTTGATTGATAATACATGGTTGGGGTTTTATGTTGGTGCTTTCCCCTGGATATATCTTGTGTTATGTGTGATTATTTCTCTTGATCAGTTATGCATGTTTCTACTTGATGTTGCTCATGATTTCGATTATGCTTCTACTTAATGTTTTGTAGAAGTAGAACAAGTATTATGCTTTAGGACATTGCATATATCGGTTTGTTCTATAGGTGAAATTTCTACAACCCATGGGGTCATTTATGTGCCCTCTAACCCAATGGGAGCACCACAGATCTAGTACTTGGAGAACAAGGGGTCCCCCCCTTGTCCATCATATTCCGAGGAATTTATTCATCAGTATGGCACTTCAAGACATTATTAGGCCTTTGGAGAGCCCCACGACATGTACATATTATTATTTGGCCCCTTGTGAGGCTTATTTTTACACTTGTGAGCTAGTTTAGTGGGCTTGTCACCAATAGGGGTTTTATTTGAACATTATTCTATCATTAGGGGCTCATGTAGGCCCATGAGCTAATTCGAACTCCTTAGGAGGCTATACATTGATGTTATATACATTCATTTGGATCATCTTGACTTGGGATCTCTCTAATATAGATAACTTCACATTTTTTCCTTGGAGGATATTTTTTGGAGATAGATGAATTTTAACGTATGGATTTGGGCTATTTATCTTGTCTTGGAGCTTTGTATGGTAAACGAAATGTTTCTTGGATATATTATATAATTCTATAAGTAAATTATGATATTATTTTTGTTGTTGCATACTGCTAAAATTTGGGCTAGTTGTTGCATGATTGAAATGTGGAATTGAGAATGTTTTAGTTAATTTAATGTATGGGCCAATGTTATATGAATGAAATGTCCTAGAGATTATTTGTCTCGATAAGTTTGCATCATTTTATTTTAATTATAAATGCTTAAAGGTCACTTTTCTTTTCTTTCTCTCAAAACTGGATGAAGTTGACTTTCTCGACCTCCTTGATCAAGAAACCAAGTTCTTACTCATCATCATCCTTGACTCCATATCCCTAATCGAATTAGGCACTGGTCCCTAAAAAAGGGTGGTCATCCCCTTCATATTTTTCACCTTTTATCACTTTTTCCTAGGTCTATCCCTCAAAGATCACCTAGGGCATCAATTTCTTGGGAATTGACCCAACGAAAAACTTTGATCTCCTACAAGCTACTGCACTGGTGGGTCCCCTCCCTCTCCTCTAGATTTGAGGCAATTCTAATAGTGGAATCTCCGGGAATACCAAGCCTTATATCTAGGATCGAATTTTGCCTAGGCATCCCCAAGGCTAGACCTCAACAAGATCAATTCAACCTTTTCAAGTAAATATTCTTGTTGGTCATTTTCCCTTCACCTTGTCCAAGATAGGAACATCATTGATTGTTGCATTCCACCCCCGAACCTGGGTTGGGTCCACTTGGCCCCGTGTGGTCCCACTTCTCAATAAAGATTATTTGTCAAGGACCATTCGGGAATCCAAGTTTCCTAAGGATTATAGGGATTGAGAACCTCGTCCATAAGTCTATTCCTTCTCCCTCAACCCTCCAATACTCACCCCTTACTCTTGGAAGACTAAGTCCCTTTCTTAAAGTGAAAGCAAGTTCCATTCTTCACTCCATCCTTGAGAAAGGCTTCCCAGGATCACCTTCCACCTATTCATTGACATATACTTTAAAAGTAATCTCTAAATTACCGGGACTCCTCCCATCAATGAAATTCTATAAATAGCAGGGAGACTTAGTTGTGGTTATAGTGGGCTAAGCCTCCACCATTGCCTTGAACCTAGCAATTGCCCTGTCAGGAACCCCTTCAGGTCCCCTACTAGTTTGAGTGGTAACACCCCCCATAAATATTTTTTCTTCATGTTTTAGCATTCCTCCTCTGCCCTGGAAATAGAGGTTTGTGATGATGTTCATTCCCCTAGTCTTGATGAAGAATTGTTTTCCCCTATGAAGAACCAAGAATCATGGTTTTTCCCCAAATACAATGATGAGTCCACTTCCTGTTTTCCCAATAAAAAAAAAAATATCATCCTAAATATGTTCAAGACATTCAAGGATGATAGGCCTGAGATATCTCTTCATCAAAGATTCATTGACATTTCTATCTCCTAGTTAGAAGACCAAATTCAATCTTCTTGGTTGATGTCTTTCCCTTCTGCTACGATTCCTTTCTATATAATATGGGTCTCTTGTTTTCCCACCTCCCACCTTGTAACTCCTCACACCAATATTCATGTTTATATTATCAATTCCATTGCAAAAATAATCATGGAAGCATTCATTCTTGTATTGATCAATTGACATGTTGGTTGCATTGGGTCTATGATTATACCTAGCACTTGACATTGTATCATATGCATGGTAGAGTAGGATGCGTTGCATGATGATTTTTTCATTAGAATCAACATCATACGATATTTCTCAAGGTAAATAGATACATATCTGCATATTTTATTTTCCGTTGATTTTATGGCCTAACATATAGCCTGTGCAATCATGAGACGCAGCAAAAGCATGTTGCCCCACATTTTTCCATCTATTATATGTGCAAGTGACAGGTCTACAGTAGCCAAAATATTGTTAGAGTTCTCGTGACCTCCTGTTCGAGAATCTTTGCCCACTTCTTCGAGAGATCACATCCCAATTGGAGCCAGATGTTAGCCACCATTTTGTGGGTGATATCCCTAGGAGGAAAAAACAAATCCAAGATGGTTCTCCGTTGGCAGCCAGCAACCCCTTGCAGCAACCAGCTAGCTCATTATGCCTTTTCTTCACCACCTGAGCCAGCCATGTGGTCCCTCACCCATCTTCCAAATCCTATGTTTGAAAGTGGTCCTCTCGAACCTAAAGGTATGCCTTGCCATTTGGTAATTGAGCATTGTAGTTTGCTTATCATGGACACTTCTAGGCATGAATTAACGAGGGAATTCGGCGGAAATAATGGGTTAGCTCTGTGCCCTTGTCCCTTAGCCCCATTTTGATGTTAACCTTGCATCCTAGTCTTGTGGGATCTCTTTTACTGGCCATTTGGTTTTAGAGATGGTATTTCATGGGAAACCCCGATTTTGGTTGCGTGGCCTTGCTCCCTTACCCGCTTATATTACCCTTTTTCCACTCATTATTACCCCATTCATCATTTCTCCCACCTGGGTCCACATTCCTCCATTGGGTCCACATAGGGTTAGCATGTCCCTTCCCCTTGCTCGCACTTTAGGTCATGGCCTGGAATGAAGCCTAGAGGTTGATGTAACTGAAAAGAAATATAAAAGCATATTTGGCCACATTCAACATGAAAATGTACCACAAAATGAAAAAGATGCTTGGGACAAACACATTTAGCACGTGGGAAAAATCCAATGCATGAGCTCTACCCCATCATCATGGACATCACCCTGGTTCCTACAGCTTCTATGAACCTCCTTCATTATAATAGGAACCCATGATTTCCCAAACCCTTGGTGGGAAATGAACCACCCTACCTTTAAAGGGGGTATTCACTGCTATATTTTATACATCATGCTCTTATACCTTGAGCCTCGAGCAGTTAATCAAAGAAAATCATAAAAAGGCAAAAGGCATAGAAAGAAGGGTGGAAAAATCAAGGTCTAGGCACCTCATGTACCATGACTTCTCCCTCCTATACATTAGAAACCCAAGTGTGGGCTTCCCTCTTATTAGCACCCCTTGTACCCCAACATGTGACCCAAGGTTGCCCCTTCTCATCTCCTGCTTCATTTTCTTATCTGTCACATGCCACCACCTTTTTAAGGATGTACCTTGAATATATTATCCCCTTCAGAAGTAGAAACCACCTAATAGGATTCTTGGTTAACCCCGATTCGAGTTTAGGAGACATTGGCACATCCCAAAGCCCATTATGGAAGGGAAGGCCATTATGAAGTCCCCACCTGTGGTCCATGATTGGTAAGCTCATTTACTCAATTTCTCTAATGACTTGTTGTAATGGAAGGCTAGGGGATGCATTGGATCTTATGCAAGATTCCAGATGGTCCTCATCTTGGGTTTAGTCTCCCTATACAAGGTCTTAATCCTCCAGACGGCTACATTGGCACATGTAGGGTGTACGTTGAGAACCATGGGCCTCCACAGCAGCAAGCAGCACTCCATGGATCCCCACATCCATTCAGAGATTGCTCGTGGTTCACTCATTGGACGAGGAAGATGCACCTAATCCATCATGCCCAGTTGGCCCCAAATTTGCACCATACACTTGGAAAATGATCTAGGACTTGCACAATGATGTGGCCTCACCTACACCACCATCTTAGCTCTTGCAAGTGATCTACAGGCATCTTCGATTTGTTTGGAGACTCCTGAAGACTCTCGTGTGCCCCCACGTCATTTGGAGCACCATAGGTTATGACAATGGGGCATCCCCTTGTCCACTTCTTTTGAGGGTCCTATTTTTCAATATGGCACCCATGGACCTCATTAGGCCTCTTAGAGGGCCCTACAACATGCATAGATTATTATTTGATCTCTTGAGAGGCCTACTCTTTCATTTATGAGCTAGTTTGGTGGGCTTGTCACCAAAAGTTGGAGTATTAGAACATTATTTTATTTTTGGGGCTCATGTAGGACAAGGAGGCTAATTCGAACTCTTAATTACTGTATAAAAACAAGTGAGATGAGTTCATTTTCTCATCATCACTTGGATTGGGATCTTTTCTCTCTCTTAAGAATTTCGCACTTTTTCTAGAGGATGAATTGGAGCTTTATGGATGAATTTTGATGTGTGGATATTGGTTTATCTTTTCTTGGAGCTTCTCTTTTGTCAATTGTGGATGGTTGGATATATTATGTTACATGTAAGTACATACTTTCAATGTTATTCTCGTTTTACTTTGTCATATACATTGGACTGGGAATTTCGAAATTTTTAGGGCTAATTGTTACATGCATTTACTACTTTAAATTGTGGAATGTTGTCTCTATTATAGCATCTCTCAATGTATGGGCCATATAATGTGAACGAAATCTCCTAGGGGTAATTCTAACAGTGAATTGACCTTGATAAGCCATCTCCTTTGTTCATCGAAGTATAAAATCTGCAAGATTGATTCTCTTTGACCTAAAAGGCTAGTGAAGTGGTCTTGAGGCCTCCTTTACCAAGAACCAAAGGTCCTCACTCATATTCATCATAGACTCCATTCTCCCAAGACTAAGGCACTGATCTACCAAGGGGTGGTCACCCAAATCTCATAGTTTTCACCTTTTCCCAAGTCTAGCCAAGTTGGGTCACCTAGGGCATCATTTTCCCGATGAACTAGCCCTCCAAAAAGTTTGATCTCCTAGGTCCTCCTATGTTGATGTCTCCTCAAGGCCTCCTCCAATTTTGAATCCATTCCAACGGTGGAGGTGGGAGAAAACCCAAGCCCTAGCTTTGGGACCAAACTTTGCCCTAGCATCCCCAAAAGTTAGTACCTTGTTGGATCAATTCAAACCTTTAAGTGGATATTCTTCCTTTGATCCATATCCATACCTTGTCTAGGTTAGGGATAATCATTGGTTTCCACCTTCTCCCCTACCCTAGACTGGGTCCACTTGGTCCCGTGTGGTCCCATTCCTTTGAAAATACAATTCTTCAAGAACCATCCGAGATACCAATTTCAATAAGGATTTTAGGGATTAGGAAATTCCTTCATAAGTCATAATCCCATAAACCTAACCCTCAAATCCTCCCTTCCTTCACTAGAGGACCTTGTACCTTGCTCAGAAAGCAAGCAAGCTCTATCTTTCTAACTCTTCTTGGAAAGAGATTATTTGGGTCACTCCACATCCTTTCATTGAATTATCCTTCATCGGTGACTCCATAATATATATCAGGTCTCCTCCCATCAGTGAAATTCTATAAATAGAAGGGAGCCTTCTCTGAGGTGACAGTGGTCTAAGTCTCTATTCGTTGCCTTTGTTCTAGCATTTTCCCTTTAGGGATCCCCTTTAGGTCCCCTGCTAGTTTGAGCAATAACGGGCTTTCAATTATTTCCTTTGGAAGAAAGGTAATTGATTCACTTGGTACACATTCCTTCATTAACCATTGGTTTCCCAAGGATGTTAGGTTTAAAGTGTTTCCATGCAACTTGTAGATGTAAAGGGTCAAGATTATCTTCCTTCTCTATGGATTCTTTATATGAAGATTCTTCCAATCAAAAATGTACCATTTGTCCTTTGTTTCCATTTTTTTGTGGTGATTGGCCTTATCATCACTAAATGATTTTTGTATCTACCAGCCAAGTCTTGCAGGCCAATCATCCTAATGCCACTTAACCTTTTGCCCCCCTTGCTTACCATCTATCCCAAGCGGCATGTTGTCCTTGGCCCTAGAATCAGTTGTCCCTTTGACTCACCCCACACACACACACACACACACACACACACATATATATATATACACGGGGCTAATTGTAAGAGCACATGAAAGCAAAAGATCATGCATATGTTATTTAATCATGTTAGTGGCTTATTCCTCATACATATAATGTATTACATATCTAAGAGTATATGGATTATGTCATAAGAATTTATGTGTCCATGACAAATGATGACCTGTAGATGTGTCACTTGATTTTCATTTTGATTTACTAATAAGAATAACCCTAATTCAAAATTATCTATCGAATGTTCCATTGTTTTTATTTATGTTTAATATCATTTTTATTGTAATGGTTAGATTGGATTAAAAAATAGCATGGTACAAGTATCAAAAACTTATGTTCTCGAGCTCATCAACAAAACAACATATGAGTGCCCTTGAAGCAATGATGAACTCTTGTTATTAGAGTTCCTCTCTCTACTTGGACTATAGGAGAATTATCTTATTAATTGGTTACACAATTAAAAAAATATATATATCTAATTGAAGAGAAACCTTTGAGGGGATTCAATTCATTATTTATGTTCAAAGATGGTTGAGCTCAATGTTGACTAGACCCCACAGCCCTATTTTTTCATGCTTCTTGCTCTCAAAAAATATTTATTGATTTTCACCTCTCATGAGAGGCATTGAGATGTGGTGGAAGACAATTCTTCACTTGGTTGTTACTTTTGGATCAAGAGGAATTGCCACTACAAAGTCTATGAACTTCGACAAAGACATTTTATCCACTAGCTTTAGAGTCCTTGTTACGGAATTTTTGTGTCTACGGGTGGTTGTTATCCCTAGGCATCAATTGGTTAATCATTAATATTATAGAGATTGGATCTCTAATAATTTGCTAAGATTCAATGCAAGTGAAAGTGATAAAGAGAAGAAATAGGAATACCTAAATATACTTTAACAAGAAATGAAGGTGATTTGAATGGGAAGAGAAGTATTCAGTGCACAATATTAACGTCCCTTTCTACCTACATATCAAATAAACATATATCTTTAATATTTCTTTGTAAGCCCTAATTTAGAAATCAACATATACAACTTGCACTATTGAATCTATAAAATGTAAGAGACTAATAATGCAATTATCATCAACAAAGCATAAAGTTATAATATCATTCTTACAACATCTTAGACAATACTTGTTTCAAGGTGGGAGTAGATGACATATTTGCATCAAGTATATAAAAATGGTTACAACAGATATCAACCCATGCACATTGATAATTTTCACACCCAACACTAGGTTTCTTTTGAACAACATCTCTTCAAGTCCATCCTCCATCAAAAGACACGAATCTCTATGCCAAAATGGTGGCACAAAGTGTAATATCCTCTCCCAATTGATTGACTAAGGGAGAACGAAATAGTCTATCCAACCCTGTAGGCTATAGTCTTGATAAAAGGGGGGAACCCAATTTTTCCAATGTTTGGGCCTTGAGGGAATCTATAAATAGAAGAAAGCTGGAATCAATTTGGCATCATCAATTTAGATTAAAATATATATGTTTCTTGAGTTGTGGCTCTGAGGGTTTTAAGACCCTTTCTCTCTACTAATTTCAGTGGTGAAAGATTCCACCCTAGTTAGTCATCATTCATTATTCATTTTATGTTATCATTTGTCTTAGCAAATCGTGGAAATTGGCATTGAACGAATCTGTCTAGTACAACAAATCTGGTAGCATTTCCAATTAGGTTTATTACTCGCAGTTGAATGAATTGAAGTATTATGAGGCATTGTAGTAACTCCAAGACTGCGTAGGCCATAGGGCCGCAAACCTCAGCTGCAAGGCCACAATCGTAGGGCCGCAAGACTGCAAATCACAACCACAGTCTAAGATAGAAAGGTCGAAATGATCATAAAGGAGGTGGATTTTCCTTCAGCATATCAAGTGGCATTACAGTAGCAATGTGAAGTACTAGGTCATGTCTGAGCAATTTACTTAAATAACTTAGATTTGATAATATAGCATAGTTACAATTGAATATTTCAAGACCTTTGTTGTACCTACAGTGAGTTTTTATAGGGCCTTGTTTTTTGCCGTATCTTAGACAGCAAGTTCTAATTAGTAGAGTCACCATAGAAGTAGTAGAAGAACTGAATTATGATCTTGAAATCAAGATTATATTTTAGTGGTTCAAGTAATCTATTGTTTTCGCTAGGATGTCAACTTATTGTGTTGTAAAAAAAATCATATCACTGCAAGAAGTATTTACTACTGTGAAAATCTTGTGCTACTTCAATACTATCTATTGTGGCATAAATGCATATTGCTATTGTATAATCTTGTTGATTTATTGTAACCCTAGTCAAACAAAGAAACCTTAGGGGAAAAACCCCTTGGGATATTACACAAAGGGGCTCTCAATTACCCTATCAATCTAAGAAAAATATATAATAATGAGAAATGAGAGGCCTTTTATAGTCATCCAAAAATCAAAGACAAGAACAATGGCTTCAAGAGATTCCCAGTGGCTCTAAGGCTCAAATGCTTTTAGGTTGACTTTCTTCCACCACAAAACCATGTATTTATATAAGGAAATAGTGGTTATGAGTGGGAGATAGCATCATGGGTTCCACACACTTGTCCAAATCTAATGCCATTTACTTAGGCTTCCATACTGTACACAATTTTATATATTTTTACACGGTTTCCAAAGTGGTCGTGTTGCAAATTGATAGTGTGTGTTGATAGCACACACTCACCTCTTGCATTACATAGAGCTACAATTGAAACACATCTTACTTCTAGGCAAGGAATGATCTAGTTATAATCATGTGGCTTTAGACATATACATAGGATGATAAAGAGAACTAATTAAATGCTTGAAAATAGGGTGTAACCAATTGGTAGGCCCCTTATAGATGAACAAATTACACTAAACTTGTGATTTGGAATAAGGTAAACCAAATCAAAGTTATAACATGCCTTGTTTTCACTAATACATTTTGTTGATATCCTCCTTGAATCTATTGTTTCCTTCTAGGGTTGTGTCCATAGGGCCTCCTTATTCCACAAGACACTACAACACTAACGCTTCCCAGTGATGTTTTTTTTTAAAGATCATCCAAATAGCCTCATTCATTGGTTTTTCCTACCCTTTCTTGAAGCCTTGTGACCATGTAAAACCTTTGTTTGCTATTCTTCTCCTTGAATTTTATCAACATGGTGATCTTCACACTATTCAATTTATTCTTGAGTTGAGGGCATTTTGCCCTTTCTTTAGAAGAGGGATTTCCATGACTGCGAAGGAGCTTAGGACCAAAATTCTATTTTGGCTTGGGGTAGACTTAAATTCCTTTATAGGACAAAAGGATCCTAAGATTGCTTTTTCTTCTTATTCAAGGGTTTTCTGGCTTTCTGGAACTCCTTTACACCCCCCTACATTGCAAGGGGTACTTTTTGGACATTTTTTTGTTGAATTGGTTAGTGGTCCACAATGTAAACATTGCAACCAAGTCTAATTATCTAAATAGAGCACCATTGCTTCCAAAAGGCCAAATTTTAGATTAACCCCAACATAGATCCTGGCATAGGAGAAGCCCCACTTTTGGTTTGACTTTTGAAATACCTTCCCATTTCTTGTTGATTTCCTCAAGTATGCCATTGTCCTTGAAGTTTAGGGGAAGTGAGGAACCTTGACCAAAACCATAAGAACTTAGGGCATCTCCTCCTCCTGATTAAAATCTAAAGCCTCATTATCAAGGCACTGCCACGTATCCTAGACACCAGGGTAAAAAAATAAACCATAGTCTTCCTTGAATTGGAAATGAAAAACAAAAATAAAATTGGATCAAGCATTTCAATCCATTGTTCATATCCAAGCTTTCTATGTTTTTGAAGTTATATCCTCACTAACTTCCAAATTAGAATCCACTTAAAAATAACAAGGCTTTTTTCTTAGGATCTACAAAAGAAATTTTGAAGTTTGAAACCTTATCAAGCTTCTTAACAAACTTGGAAGGGATACTTGAGACCTTAAGCTTCTTGATGATTTCAACAACAAATTTCTAAAACCCATAAGAGATGTCATGAATAGAGGATGATCTCGTCATTTTCCATTGAAGTAGAGCCATGATGAAAGCAGAGAGATAGAGGAGGGATGAACTAGCCATAGAGTTGAAGCTAAGCTTGAAGAGTGAACTATACAAACTTGACAATAAAGGGAACATTGGCTCCAAGGGGTTGGCACTATTGAGCATTGAGCAAACACCCATGGTGGCTAGGTGAACCCTAGCTATGAGAAAAATGATCCTCCAAACTTCATTATCCTAAACCCTAATTATACAGTCTTTGATAAATTTATTTCCCTTTACTCTAGACTTTATTATCCCCGACCCCAATTGTCCAATCTTCACTTAAAAAAAATCACTTTCCTTTGCTAGAAATAATTTATTTGGGATAAATATTACTTCTTATTTGTTTTCTATATTTTTTTTCACATTGTCAGAGGGGGGTCTGATGTCCCATCTCTTATCCCTTAACATTTTTGACTTTCAAGAAAAATCCCAAACTTGTTCCCTATTCCCCAAATTTGGCATAGCAAGTGTAAAATAGTTGATTGGTAGTTTTCATTTTCTTCTTATTATGACTGAGAATTGAGGAGGAGGATTTTTACTTTCATCTTTGTAGCTTTTGTCTTGATGAAAACCAACAAAGTCATTGATAATTAGCAATACATACTCTTATAGTAATTGTTTTGAATACATTTGTTCCTTGATGATTATCTTTCAATCATGGCATAATTATGTTAGAATGTAAACTAAAAGTTCAACAGTCAAGGATGATCATGCAACAAAAATGATTAGTAGGTTGAAATAGTAGCATCTTAACTTTTATTGAAGTCAAAAAATTAATTCTAATTTGATATTACAAAAATCTAATGTCAAAGTTGTCCGGGGCCAACTCAATTGGCAATTGCCATATTATGAAATTTATGTAAACCATGAAATTCAAGGTTCAAATCCCATGGGTCAAGCCAACAAAAAAATACAAAAATAATCTAATGTCAAAGTTAAACTATAGTGAAGGGGATAGCTTTGAAGGGGCTCTTGCTTTCATAGATGTTAAAACATCCAGGAGACCAAGTACTTTTGGGCCCTTTCCATGTTAACAGTTCTGCTTTGATGTTTAAACCATTGGCATGTTGAAGGTTTGAGTCTTGCAGTGAACATGCTGCAATACACAACTGCTCGTCAATAATTTCAATGGCATCTAATGCACAAGAGAACTAGTCCACAAATTGAATATATGGCTGCCAGTTGTCAAATGGCCCGTCCTAATTTAAACCTGATCCATCCTTAATTAGAAAAGTATCGGCATATAATGTTGAAAATATGAGATCAAAGAACAGCACCAAAGTGGTTCTAACATTACAAATCAAATCAAAGGCAATTCTGTAAGAGCGTCGATTTCAAAAACATTTCCATATGCAACGGTCACAGTTTATATTATTAAGCAAGATTGCCAAATGTCTTGATGCACTGCATTCACATTATGTCGGACTTCATACGGGTAACTAACAATTATTGCTTCTACTCGAGATTTATAACATTCTGGTCACTGCACTAATAAGTATATAAGAGGACGTGGAGCACTTCCTGATTCTAGATACATTACCACAAACTTCGAAAATTTTGATTCTAGATACACTACCACAAACTTCAAAAAAATCCCATAACGAGTTGCAGCAGTACCAGATATTGGTTCAAACAAAATAAATAAAAGGCTGACATGACATTGACAGGTTATAGGAAAATACAATTTTACATGACAAAATTAGGAAAAATAAATAAACAAGTTTGAAAATTTATTGAAACAGATGTTATTTCAGAGTTAACCAAAGTTATATTGCAGTCTCTAACAAGGATAGCATCGCTCTTCAATAGTAGCACCTTGAAAATTCGACCTTAACTGAGAAGGAACTTTATGCTTTGTCATTGACTGAACTTAAACTAAATGAACTCCAACACTGACGAGTCCATTCCTTTATCTTCTTTTGCATTATGACATCCTTCACCTTAGAGCGCATAGACCGATAGAATGCCTCCATTTGAATAAGCTCATCAGGAGAAGCCAGTTCCATAGATTTCCCCCATTCTTCCTGAATATCAAAATTATTTGACTCCTGGAGCATCTGCATAATAGTATGCCCACGCTCACAATTACCAAATATAGAAAAATGCAAAATATTTGCATAGCGTTCAGCTGCAGCCAGCCTAGCCCTTAGAAATTGCACTTCTTCTGCTGCCGAAGATAATGTTTTTTCCATCTCCAGTAGTCTAAGTTTATCAAAATATGCATGTCCATTCTTGTCCATACCATCTTCCATTTTCATTTTCATTTCGATCATATGTTCATCATCTCCTTCTTTGAGCCCATTATTAAGATCCACAATGTCTACTAAACATGGGGGTGGCCAACTTACGAGACAAGGAACCAAACTATCAAGTGTGTTTCCTCTCCCTAAAACACCATTCTGTCCACGACCCCAGGTCCAGAGCTTGAAACCATTATCTGTCACTACCACAGTATGTGCAGCACCGCAACCTACTCCCGTAGAACCAAAGAAAACAGGACCTTCTGACCCCTCACCTATGATTTTCAGAGGAGAAAGTGCATCACCTGCACCTATGCCAGGTGCTCCAATGTTGGGGCAAAGGCCAAGGCCCCTCTCCATTCCCCAAATCCAGACATCACTCAATTCTGAAATAACACAGGTATGAAATAAACCACACTCAACCAACCTGAGGAACAAAGTTTTTGGCAATCCATCAACAAGTTCAGGCAATAATTTGCTTTGAGTAGTTCCATGTCCAAGTTGACCATTGTCGCCAAGCCCAAAAGTCCAACATATGCTAACTCGTCCATTTGAACAATTGTGACTCAACTGTGCAGCTTCCTCTAACCCAGTGCCAATGCCAGCCTGTGGCTGTACAGATGTCAGCACAGCAGTATGAAATGCCCCACATGCTATGTGATATGGAAATCCAGCAGATGTGTGATTAAAATTTATAAGTTGAGGAACTAATCTACTCTCTTTATCACCTAAACCCAATTGACCATGTGTATTACTACCCCAAGCATAGGATAGTAAATGTTCTTCTGCAACCGTTATTCCATGAGTGACTAAAGCTAGAACATGTTCATTCCCACAAGCCACCTTTGAAACAGAATAGCCTTGAAAACCCCGTACTGGTTGTGGACTAGAAATAAAAGAAAGACGGAATGTTTCATCCCTAGGTTCATTTGTTGACTGAGGACAGCGGCCCCATATCCAAAGGGTCCCATGTTTATCAATTGCAAGTGACATCATTCCTCCCGCCGTGACATCGACAGCCTGTAAAAAGAAATTCAAAATGTTGATCACCATTCAATAACGTTCTTTCACAATTGCTAGTCCAATTTTCCATATGCTTTTCTAAATTCAAAAGATAACATGCCATAGACAGTGAAGTTTGATTTTAAAAATACACTATCACAGTGATACAAGCCCGCATATTAAAATGCATATATCCATTTACAGATAGAACTCGTTCACATAACTTTCAAACAAAAGAAAAGACTATAGGTTTTGCTATGTACCTAACCAAGCCACCTTTGTAACGCATCTGACTATGTGTGCATGAGCTGTTTTCTATGTAAGCTCATGATTTTGTAATAACGTTCTACTCCTAGACCTTCGCAGAATTATATTTAAATATCTGTAGAGGACACTTCTATGTAATAATGGCCTTATCAGTTTTTCCCCTGGAGTAATGCATGATAACCACACCAACCAAGCCATCTTTGCAATGCATCTATGTGTGCACGAGTTATTTTGCATGTAAGCTCATGATTTTGTAAAAATGTTCTACTCCTAGACCTTTGCATAATCATATTTCAATATTTGTAGAGGCCACTTTTATGTAATAGCAGTGTTGATAATATCGGTATCGGGAAAATATCGGCGAGGGTCCAGAAAATATCTTATCGGCAATATCGGCGAAAATATCGGCAAAATATCGGCAAGCATAAAAAATAATTTTTTCAAATTTTTAAATATAGCCGATATTTTGCCGATATTTTCAAAATATCGCGATATTTTGCCGATATTTTCCGATATTTGCCGATATTTTCAAAACAGAAAATATCACGATATTTTCTCGGCGATATATCGTTTTGCCGAAAATATCGCGATATTTTCAAATATCGCCGATATATCGCCGATATTATCAACAGTGTGTAATAGAACCTTTTCAGTTTTCCCCGTATGATAGATGATAACCACACACCCCTAGAATCTAAGTGGATTGCATTGCATGTTAACCAATATATTTCTCCACAATTTTATTTGTATAAGTTGTGGTTGTAAGTGACCCAAGGGATAGCTTGGTTGGTTCAGCCCTATTCACTAAGGCGTAATGCCCAGGGAGGTCACCGAAACCGTTCCCACCAAGACCTGAGGGGTTACCAATTGCTATTGCAACAAGCAGATAATACCACCTTCCATCTGAAAACCTGGGGAAGAAGCAGGAAATATGTGAAATGGAAGTTGCAACATGCTAGCTTCCTCATTATTCAATTAAGTACAAGACAGCGGGGAGATAACTATTTCTTCAGGGAACAAAAAATGTTGTTGTAGGGTATCAATGATAATGATCTTTAACATCAATGAACTTATAATCTCAGCTAGGTAAAGACAAGAATTTGGCATCAACAGAGTTTGCATTGTTGCTTCGTTATACTATACAGAGTGAATTAACTCACATTGTGCGCTAAGACATCATCATGCGTAACTCTCGTTAGCATAATTGTAAAGCAATGTAACTTAAAAAAATTACAAGATCTATCAATACAAGTTGTTACCCTCCATTGTTTCACTTTTAGGAAGACCAACAAGCAAATTAACCCTAACCAACAAGAAAGTTTCTCTCTAGATAATCACATAAACCAATAAATATAAATGCAATTTTCTTCTACCCAAAGCAATGCAAAGTATTCTAGCCACTTACCCCACTGCTTTTGTGGAACCCAAAGGTCTTTCTCCAATAAGATGCATACACAGCACAACACTCCATTGACCTTATTCCATATAACTCTTGATACCCCTTGAAAATGTATGGTCCATTTCACATTTTCATGGGCCTTTCTTCCCCCACCAAGCACAACAAAAGACTCTTGGAGTTTAGTTGTAATTACAAGTTGATGAAGACTTTCCGGGGGGGTGGTGTGAATCAGTGTTTTCAAACCATTAAACTTTTCAATTTCATATCTTGATTTATGTACGCGACTTTGCTAAAGGAAACCCGCATGTGTATGCGATTTTTATTCATATAACTAGCGTATATCCAGTAAAACATATTTTTCAGTTAATTCATCTTTAGTTTATCTTAAGCCAACGCATCAGTACTTCATTCAACATTATATAAACAGTAACCATGCGCAGTAAGAACAAAATAAACCATCACACATAATCAACACACATGAACACCAGGGTTTAAGGTGGAAACCCAATGTGGGAAAAAACCATTGTTGTTGTCGTCTCTCTCTTCTTTTAATATAAATAAAAACTTCTTACAATCTTGTACTAGAGCAAACTCGTACCAGCACGCAGGCACCCATCTACAAAAGACTACAACCTTCGCTTGTTCTCCAGTACCCACTCAAAGGGAGCACCAACCCCCTGATCTCGTTTAGTGGGACCCACCGAAAGGGAGCTCCAACCCCCTGATCTGATTTACTAGCTATCGCTAGAAGGAAGCTTCAACTCCCTCATTGAAGGCTTCAACCCTCAACACTTCCGTGGACCATGTTTCATAAATTTTCATACTAGATCCACCTGCGACAACACATCACAATTTGTAGGCCACATTTCATCAAATTTTCAGACTGGACCTACTACCAACATTTAAGCCCAAAACCAATTATCTAAACTGAAACTTATCAATGTAACTTAACCATTGAACCAACCAATCACTAAACCAATAGAACCAACCAATTACTGAAACCCAATCACTGAATCAACCAAATCAAATGAAACCCAAATCAATCAGCTTAAACAACCAGAACAGTCAAAACATTGTTACCAGAATACCAATCAATATATTGCACATCACAAAAACCAGATTTTGTTACTACAAACCCTGATCAACCATATGTCAAAATATGTATGCTACTTTAATGTAGCAAACCCGCGTGTGTACGTGCTTTCCATGAAGCAGACCCGCGTACAGATCTTAAATCATTGATTTCTGAAAATTAAACCACTATCATTCTGAAATAAGTAGTGAATCATATACAGATTCACTGCATCATTCTGAAACAACCACAGATCCTTCACTAATCTTCATTCACAAACAGTAAGTAACTTCAACATTCTTCAATCAATCAATCCTTAATCAAAACATCACTATTTAAGCCCAGATCATCAAGAAGACTTCATTAACAGACAGTAGAAAGACATCAAGACTGATTAAATTGATAAGACATCCTTTTCATCAAAAACCTACTTTTTGTATGCACTTTCCTCAAAGAAAACCCACGTGTAAACGCGCTTTTTAGGAAACAAACCCGCATATACGCGACTTACCAGTATCACACCCCGCATGTGTACGTGCCTTGCAGGCTATGAAACCCGCGTATAGATCTGCAATTTCTGATTCAGATCTTTGCTGCAACACAAAACTGCAGACATACCCAAATCTCGGCATACACAGAAAAATCATGTGTCAAGACACTATCAACATAGATCAAATCACCTCATAATCAAGATTGTCATCTCAAATCTATTGAATCTGATCCATCATCAAACTCTCGAGTGCATACTTAGTTTTAGATTAAGAAAAACATCAACAACCCATTACATGCATATTTGCTTCAGATCTAGCTATTCATAAAATATTCATCACTTGCGCACTTCTACCACTTTGATCTTCATCTCCTTATATAGCTTAGCCCTTATCCAATACCACAGGTCAAAACCATACTCCAGCTGATGGTTTTCTTAAACGAGATCAAAACATCTGTTGTTAGGCTCAATACCACAAGGCAATACCATGGTAAGGACCCTTGGTATTTAGATTTTAGAATACCATGGTGCGGAAATAGTACGGGCCTTTGCTTCTTCATACCTGCGTGTGTACACGGCTTTGCTTAACAAAACCCACGTATACTTTTTGAAATTTCAACTTTGTCATTCCTCTGCCTCTGAACTGCTATGCCTTTGTCGAAACTCTCTGTCACATCTATAGACACATCCTATTGAAATTTGTATCAAGTAAGTTTCCATCAAAGGACAACTCATCAAGTAGGTTGTCAACAATGATAACTCATCAGGTAGGTTGCCATCAAGGACAACAAATAATTCATAATGCCAACAATCTCCTCCTTTGGAATTGATGGCAACCACTTTGGTGTTTGGTCACCACAACTGTAGATACCTGTAAAACACATCAAGTCAAGCACCAAGCTTTTCAAACACCAAGATACTCCCCCCATTTGACATCAAGGGCAAAGGGGTTGACCAATATTGAATGAAGGCTTCCATAGATCTGAACTGCTAAGAACTGAATACTCTGAATACCAACCATGGTCCCCCTGAGCACATGCTGAAATTTCTGAAGTATGTACAATGAAGTACATAACCTTATTATTCATATGACTTGTCCTATCACCAAGGACTCGAACTTACATCAATCACCCAATCACAGTGGGTTTACCTACTTGACTGCAATATTACATCGATTTCCCAAGCACAATGGGGTTACAAATTACATCACATGTCCAAAAGGACTTGACCACACTAGTCCATACATGACTAAATTTTACAATGAGTACACCACAGGTCTTTGCTTGACCTTTACATCAAATGACATATATGATATTCATAACCAAGACCAAAGACCTTAATAAGACCATGATAGTCATCAGCAACTATCATATACCATATACGATCTGCACCATAAGCATTTGTCAACAACATCAAGAACAACAACCTGTTCATTTCCATCATCAATACGCAAGATAAGACAATGTAGTGTTAATATCATCAACTTGTGACCAAGTATGCATCATAAAATTTTCAAGAGGTCTACTATCAACTCATCCTCTTGAATTCATCAAGGCCAACCTGCTCTTTTCCCTTAGTAGAAAAAGCCTTAATCCATGTTCATCAAAGCATGGTTTTTCATGCATCAACCAAGCATATGCCATGTCTCCAAGTATCATCCAGCAGATATAGCAGAAATAACCATATCTTCACAAAACCATTTGCATCATATCATGTACATGTGTAAGCATCATAGTCACCATCCATGACAACAACATCATCATCAAATAATCATAGCAATAGCTACATGTTCTTTCCACAACAACCACCAACATATCATACATGTATCATCACTAGAGAGCTAAGTCACTTGACACAAGGATACGAGATTCGTAGGATTCGGGATTCGTGGTGTTGGATTTAGACACGTTGACCCCCCAGAACAGGACACGTAGGATTCGTTATATATTATTTTATTAAAATATATATATAATTTAAAATTATAATAATATAATATATAATAAAAATTAAATAAAATACTTACACAAATATTAATTAATGATACAAATTTATGATTTTCAAAAATAGTCTTCACTATAGTATTAGCTGCATAGTACATACAAAATTCAAAATACATGTCAATCTATTATCTATTTCTTATGCTTGGCCCTCTTGCCACCATGAGAAATGTCTAATTTTTTAGTCTTGTTGGAAAATCAGGATCTTTGTCATTAATATCACCCTCTAAGCATTAATATCCAGAGGTATCTTTGTCATTAATAGCACCCTTTAAGCATTAACATAAGATAGAACAAGCATAACATGTCAAGTCAAGATTTTGTTTGAGTGATGTGTACATTTTTAGGAGGGTCATGATACAGGAGTTCGACAACCATTGCCACTAACATCAAGGTACATAGAGGGATTGGTGCTCTTGATTAAATACGAGTTCCATACCCTAATACATGACAAAATTCAATGGAAACATTGCAATCCCCCAATCCTAAAATCCTGAAAAATTGATAAGTCTGCTGGATTTTTAATGAAATCTAAAATTCTACTTTCTCCATTGAAATCCAATGAGGCCGAAACCACTCTCAAACATCCTAAGTCATTTCATGGTAATGTTAAAAATTTAAGTAAAAGAATGAAAATGAAGATTAAGGAGAATGTCACTTTTACTTTAAGAATTTAACATTACCATGAATAGCATATCAATACTAGGGCCTAGACTTGATCATTAAGCTGCCAAAACGCTTGCTAAATGAAAATATGCATGGCTGTAGTGACCAAATGCGGCCTTTTCATACCCGCGCAGGTCACTTTTGTCGCCTAACGAGTCCAAGAAAACAGGACACACTGCCAAAATCGTGACACTCAATCGGATTCGACGTGTCAAAATAGGAGACGATGTGTCATGGTTTTTGGACACGAATCTCAAGAGAATCGTGTCGGACACGATGGATTTGGGATTTGTGGGGCCTATAGGACGAATCTGGTATCATAGCTAGAGAGTTTTCTAACATCCCACATCTAATAAGCATCAACCATGATTAGCAACTCACGCATCAATCAACATATGTGAGAACCAAGCATATCATCATAAAGTAAGATAGGGAGAGGTATTCATCATTCCTTAACATCATCAATATGTGACTTAGTATGCCATGTCTCCAAATAGCCATGTCTTCATGAAACCTGTAATAACACCATTCTCTTGGACCATTCTCTTGGCCCATTTTTTTCATGCAAGAAGAACTATCACTTCATCAACATGCAACTTAAGTAATCATCCATAAAGATCCTTATCTGTAGTTCATACATCATAGAGATAGCAGTATGCATCTCTCTTCTCATCAATGAGAAAAGCAAACCATGAGTTCACCATCATTTGTCAAACTTTGTTAGTAACTCATCTTATCAAAAGAAACAATATACCATGTGCAGCGTATCATGTACATGTTAAAAGCAAGCACTATAGGCATCATCAAAAGAATCATCCATAAATCTGATCAGTGGTATCATAACAACTATGTGGCTCAAGCAATATATAAGTATCATTCATGATTTCATCATAGACAACTTATGCAACATAACATGATGCATCATTTAAACACTTTAGCAATATAAGCATCATCACCATTGATAAGCATCATTACGTACCAAGGACTTCTAAAGAAAACATAATGCCAACAATGCATTATTAGAAGCATAGCAAATGCTCCCCCTGAACCTATGTCAATTGATCGTTGTTAGATCTTATCACATCAACTCATCCATCAGTGAGGACATCAAAGTATCCTCTTCAGTCGGTTATCCATTAAGCCATCAAAAACTTATACAAGCCAAAAGCACTTTCAAATATCATCAACAGATTGTAACCATCAACCATCAGGATCATGAAAGCCAAATAATAATTGTTTGAAGTCTATCAGAGCCTTTTCCTGAGTCTCTCCCACAGTTTCCTCATTAAAGCAAAATATACGCAATTGTTCAAATCAAAACTCGCATATACACACGACTTGTCTTCATAGGATCCGTGTACAGAAAGTAAAATACTGAAGTTTCACAACTTTAGCTCCTCCTGAGCCTGTAATGTCTGGACTCTGTACCTGTTCATTGTTACTACACCAGATGCTCTGTCAGTAATATAAGCAACATGAATATCAAAACAATCATGGGAATCATCATCAAAACATAACATGTATTACTCCCCCTGAGATTACACATCAGTGATCCTGAGGTCCTAATAATCATCTTCTGTTCTTATGAGGTCAAATACCTCACACCACTTTTGCAGTGACTGTTAGAAGTATTCTTTTAAGAATAATGGACTACAATAGGCAACATCTTCTTTTACTCTGAGTCTGAATCTTTCTCATATCTATGAGAATTTCGTTCTTCAAACACATAATTTGTCTGGATTTCTATATCCTCTTGCTATGACTTTTCCAGTTACTTCATTCATAACCTTACACTTGGTTGATGTAAACACAATTATATTTCCCTTATATGCCATTTGACCTACACTTAGAATATTTTGCTTTAGCCCTTGAACTAATAAAGCATTAGTTGTTCTAATTTTATTAATTTTGGCTTTACCTTGTCCCAGTACTTTTGGCGAAACATTAGTTCCAAGAATAACATTACTATGTTGGTTTTTCCTGAGAGACTCCATTTTACTCTTATCTCCAGTCATATGATGAGACCATCCACTATTTATGTACCATTCATCTTTATCTTCAAATGAGCAAAGAGCAATACCACACCTTATATGTTCTTCGTCTTTCTGCTTATTATGAGAAATGTTGGTGCATCCATCTTTTTCAAGTCTTTTGACATTAATGTTCTTATCTAGTTGCTTACCATGTTGTCTGCGACGATCCATAGACTTATTCCTACATTCTTTTGCTACATGCTGAAACTTGTTACAAGCATAACATCTTATATGTTTCATATTCCTTCTATTGCAATCAATGACTTTGTGACCAAACATATTGCAAGCAAAACAATATCCCTTAAAGTACCTGGAAGCTGATGATATTTTTGTGAGGTGGTTATTAGCTTGAAACATTCTACTTCTACAATTGGCTCCAACATGTCCATAATTATGACATATAGAACATTCAACATTATTAATCAGAGAAGAAAATCGATTAACACTTCTATAGTTAGGAGTAAATGATTTTCTTTGAAGATTTTCTTTCCTTGGTTGTTGATGAGGTTGACTTCTTATCTCTTTGTTGAGCATTTCAGAATTTGCATTAGAATTCCTTGCCTTAGCCTGTGAACTAGATTCTCCTTCAACAGTTTCATGAAAACCAAAACCAGATTTGATGACAGGAGACTTTTGACTACTAAGAACATTATCCAAAATCTTAGTACTATCTTGAAATCGCAAATGTTTATCTTTTTCTTCTATTTTACCTTTCAGGATGTTTACCTCAACCTAACACTGCTTCTTCATAATTTCTTCAACCCTTCTTCCTTCCTCCATTTGTTGCGTTAATTTGAGAATCTCTTCTTTTAACCCAGTTTCTTGTTCTTCAAATGCTTGAAGTAGTTCTTCATTCCGCTTATCTAATTTTTCAAGATCTACTCTTAGAGAGATGACCTCAGCTCCAAGACCTTTATAATATTGGTTAGATACCATAACATCATGATCCTTGTTATCATAAGCCTGCAACTTATCATTAAGATGAACAATCTTTTTCAAAGCAAGATCAAGTTTTGTTCTAAGATCAAAAATTTCTTCTAACCTGTCTCCTTTTGAATCAGCAACTCCATATGTCATTTTGGAAACATTGTTAGATATAAGATTACCTGAGAAATCTTCCTTTGGGACTTCTTCATGTATTGCTTGTAGCTTATCCCATACTTGTTTTGCAGCAATATAATGCATAACCTTATTCAATATTGAATCAGGTATGCTACAAAAGATGTAACTCAAAGCCTTACTGTTCTTTTGCACTTCCTTGTCTGATGGAGGAAACTTGGTGTAACCACTGCACACTAGATGCCAGACATCGAGATTCATTAGATTATGCTTCATCTTTCCTTTCCATTGTTCATAATTATCTTTGCTTAGCATAGGCACATCTGCATTGTCCACTGATTCTAACTTGCCTTGATCTGCTACTTCAAGAGACATCATTTTTTAATCTGTTTTCTCTTTAGAGTTCTTACTTTCACTTTTACCCGTAAGTGCAAGTTCAGTGGTTCCACTATCATTGTTGCATAGACAAGAAAATGGATCACATTTTGAACAAAAATCCATACTTGATGATTCTTTGTTTTTTTCATTCTTGATCAATAGAAAGCGGGGTGCTCCCAAACTTGAATATTTGCTGACATCTATAACTGTCATTGTATCTGATATATCCTTGTCAAAGTTTTCTAAATCCCTTCCTCGATCAATCTTCTTCTTTCCCATCATCTTTACGGATCTTCTTCAAGCAATCAAGCTTCTTCTGAAGTACCTTCTCTGAAACCAATTGTTGGGAAAAGTACAGAGAGGGGGGTGAATCAGTGTTTTCAAACCATTAAACTTTGCAATTCCATATCCCGATTTATGTAAGAGACTTTACTGAAGAGAACCCACGTGTGTCTGTGACTGTTATTCATATAACTAGCGTTTATCCAGTAAAACATATTTTTCATTTAATTCATCTTCAGTTTATCTTAAGCCAGTTCATCAATACTTCATTCAACATTATATAAACAGTAACCATGTGCAAAGAACAAAATAAACCATCACACAATCAACACACATGAACACCAAGATTTAAGGTTGAAACCCAATGTGGGGAAAAACCACTGCTATTGTCATCTCTATCTTCTTTTAATATAAAGAAAAACTTCTTACAATCTTGTACTGACACAGACTCATACCAGCACGCAAGAACCCACTTGCAAAAGGCTACAACCTTCACTCGTTCTCCAACACCCATTGGAAGGGAGCACCAACCCCCTGATCTCATTTATCAGCACCCACCGAAAGGGAGCTCCAACTCCCTCCTCCTCCCCCCCCCCCCCTGGATCTGATCTACCAGCTACCACTAGAAGGAAGCTTCAACTCCCTCATTGAAGGCTTCAACCCTCAACACTTCCGAGGACCACGTTTCATAAATTTTCATACGAGATCCACCTGCTACAACACATCACAACTTGTAGGCCACGTTTCATCAAATTTTCAGACTGGAACCACTACCAACATTTAAGCCCAAAACCAATCAATAAAACTAAAACTTATCACCGTAACAACCACTGAACCAACCAATCACTAAATCAACTGAAACCCAAATCAATCAACTTAAACAACCAAAACAGTCAGAACATTGTTACAAGAATACCAATCAACATACTGCACATCACATAAACCAAATTCTGTTACTACAAACCCTGATCAACCATATGTCAAAATATATATGCTACTTTAGAGTAGCAAACCCACATGTGTACTCGCTTTCCATGAAGCATACCCACATACAGATCTTAAATCACTAATTTCTGAAAACTGAACCACTGTCATTCTAAAATAAGTATTGAATCATATACAGATTCACTGCATCATTTTGAAACAACCACAGAACCTTCATTGATCTTCATTCACAAACAGCAATTAACTTCAACATTCTTCAATCAATCAATCCTTAATCAAAACATCATTATTTAGGCTCAGATCATCAAGAATACTTCATTCACAAATAGAAAAAAGACATCAAGACTGATTAAACTGATCAAACATTATTTCCATCAAAACCCTACTTTTTGTACGTGATGCGACTTTCCAATATCACACCTTGTGTGTACACGCCTTGCAGGCTATAAAACCTACATACAGATTTGCAATTTTTGATTCAAACCTTCACTGCAACACATAACTTCAGACAAACCCAGATCTCGACATACACAGAAAAATCATGCGTCAAGACACTATCAACACAGATCAAATCACCTCATAATCAAGATTGTCATCTCAGATCTATTAGATTTGATCCATCATCAAATTCCCGGGTGCATACTTAGTTTTAGATCAAGCAAAACATCAACAACCCATTACATGCATATTTGCTTCAGATCTAACTATTCATAAAATATTCATCACTTGCACACTTCTACCACTTTGATCTTCATCTCCTTATATAGCTTAGCCCTTATCCAATACCACAGGTCAAAACCATACTCCAATTGATGGTTTTCTTAGATGGGATCAAAACATCCATTGTTAGGCTCAATACCACAGGGCAATACCATGGTAAGGACCATTGGTATTTAGAACACCATGGTGCGGAAACTATACGCGCCTTTGCTTCTTTATACCCGCGTGTGTACGTGGCTTTGCTTAAACTCTTTGTCACATTTGTAGACACACCCTGTTGACCTCTACATCAAGTAGGTTTCCATCTAAGGACAACTCATCAAGTAGGTTGTCATCAAGGACAACTCATCAGGTAGGTTGCCATCAAGGACAACACATAATTCATAATGCCAACAAAGATTCCATTTTGGGACACTTCACACATGTTTAGAGGCAAGATTACAAGGATTTATTACCATTGTCACATCATTGATGGAGAGCCTTGTTCATAGGTGAAATCAAGGACCAAGACCACCTTAGTGGCTAGCAGGGGTAGGAATGGAGCCCTAGAACAAGAACATCCTACTATATTGGGGATCTAGAGCATGACTTATGGCAAGACAAGGGTTAAATATAGCCAAAAGCAAGAAACACCATCTTCAAGGAGATGGTTATGGCTTATTGAAGGAAAGAAGAAACCCTAATGGAGAAGCTTCCACATATTTGGAGGTATATTTCAAATAACATTTGGGGTTAGGATACATTGTTTGAGGCCTTTTATACATATTTGGAGGCAAGCTCTTTACATGAGGAGGTACCATGAGGCATTGTTGAATAATCAAAAGAACAGTATTGGCTTATGAAGATGACAAGTGTCATTATGGACCACTTCATGCATTCAAAGGAAAAAGGAGCAAAAGATCCCCCCACGGCATGACTTGTGGCACGGAAAAAGGCTCGAGGAACATCCTTGTAGCTCAAACTGGTTACATGTGGTGGTAGAAGTGTTTGAATAACCAAGGTTTCATAAAGAAGAGCAATCCACTACAAGGGTAAATGGGGTGATATTTATAGCTTAAATCATGTTTCTAGCCCATAAAAGAGGGACTTTCTCCTCAAAAGGACATGTCAAGCATCTTCAAGGGGGTTTTAAGAGGTATTATGAGACATTACACATTGATCAAGGTATGAGTCACATATTAGGAGCAAACAAAGAAGGTGAGACTAGAAGGAGCTCCCTACTTCTAGTGTTTTAGCTCCCATTTATTATTACTTTAATCATTAAGGTTATAGATGTACAAGGTATAACTTGTGAAAAATTTTGACACGAAATTCTACTGCAGTAACTGATTTATTTCTCCTACTTATATCTTACAATAAGTTGCTTACAAAACCCTTCAGCAAACATTAAAATAAATTCTATTGCAGTTATCGCATAATAGCATAGAGAAAAATAGCAATGACATATAAGCACAAGAATCAATCACATCAACACAGTTATTTTTGGACAATTGTCCTCGGAAAAACCCACTGGGGGAAAATCGGTGCAGCAGATTAGGGTTTAGCTATTATTCTTCAGCAACAATCTCTTTACAAGGAATAATTTTGCATTACATAGAGAAACCTTCGAGAAACACCTGTGTTAAATTGGAAACTAGGGCCAAACTTCGTGTGGGTCATCTTATTCATGGCTAATGATATTTTTATTAGATTCCTCTCATCGAGAGGTGTAGGATTGATCTAAATATCATCCAATTCCGATAAGTATTTATGGAGATATGAATTTATTTTGATTATGGAATTATTATCAAGCCGACCTACAACTCATGTAGGCTCAGAAGCCCAACAGTCACATCTATTCAAACATCAACGTTGTGTATAAATACAGGAGGACTTTTCCTCATTTGCATCATCACATCTCTCTCTCTCTCTCTCCTGCGTAGAAAATAGGGTCTTCTCTACTGCACAAAAAAGAGTCTCTCTCTCACACATGTGGAAGGACGCTGCTGAAACTGAAGCTGCAACTGTAGATCCAAAGTTTGACCAGCGTGGACCATCAAACCTCCTCTTCTAAACTGCGATGTAGGTTCATCTGAACCTCCTCTGAAGGCTGCAACTTTTGGTGGTGGAATCAAGTCGAACCAACAGTCGGTTTGCGAGAAATTGACTTCCCTAGTTTGAAGGACGCTGCTGAAACTGAAGCTGCAACAGCAAAAGTGAAGTTTGACTTGCGTGGACCAAACGATCTCCTCATCAAAACTGCGTTGTAGGTCCATTTAGATCTCCTCTGAAGGTCGTGCACTTTGGTGGTGGAATCAAGCCGATCCGACGATCGGTTTGTGAGATATTGTCTGCCCTAGTTTAGATGATGAAGTCGTTAATGCTGATGCGGCTGATCTAGAGTTTGCTACTGCTAATATAAATCAAATTTATTGTATTATTTCTCTCTGTTGAATTATTGAAGATAAAAGAAGATTTGATCAAAGGGTTTCCCCACACATTGTGTGGTTTGTCCCTGGCTAGCTGCCACATCTTGTGTCTCTTGTCTTGGCTTGTTTTTTGTTGATCGTTTAATGTTCTATCTGCACTTTGCTTTATGTACATGTGATTGCTAATATATGGAATATAATAAGAAAAAGAAGTAAAATGTTATAAGCATAGAACATACCATAACTTAACAGGACTTGGCAGCAAAAACACAAATGCAAACCCTAGGCAATTGTTTTTGAGCAAAAATTGCAAAGAGGTAGGGTTTGAGTTTTATCTCACTAAGCCACCATAAAATTTAAGAAAAACTCATTCACTAGCAAGGGAATAAGGCTTGACCTACTTGCACACCGCAGGATTGAGCGAATTTGGAAATTTGAGAGGGTTTATGGGTGAAATTGGGCTTACAACTCTATCCACCGTGCCACAAACCCAATGCGCCGCCCCTGTTATATGCACAACACTAGTGTATTTTTTATACTGTGGAGGGTGGCCCAATGCGCTGCGCCACTTCTATGTGCCGCGCCTCTCACCCAATGCGCCGTGCCCACGAACTTGCACTATTTTTCTGCAATTTTGCTCCCTTTGTTCAACACGACCTTCTCTTGCTCAATCTTTCTTCTTTGAATGCAAATGAGCTCTTTGAACATGAAAAATGACTTATATACAAGGGATTTTGATTTTTCATTCATAAAACCCACTTTTGTAATGTTTGCATTGTGACGTACTTTTAAACTCTGTTTTTGGGCAGTTTACTTTATTTTTGCCTTTGATGAACTAAATGATTTGATTTTTTGTTTGCCTTGCAGGGGATGGAGCTGCTGAAGCTTGGCAAGGTGACCAGGGTTTCCACTGAAGTTATTTACATATGAAAGAATTGAAATTACATCAAATTACATAAAATCCTAAAATACTCTATTTTTCCTCAAAATAGGGTTTTGAGGAAAAATACATTTCTGAGCTTGTGATTATGAAATTTATTGGTATTGGGACTTTATTCAACCTCCTCATGTGCCTGCTGAATGTTATTGGATCTTTTGAAGACATTTCTGACGAAACCCTAGACCTAAACCCTAATGAAACTCAAAACCTAAAAGTGACCCTTGCAGATTTAAAAAAAACAAAAATTGACTGTCGACAATCTAAATGGATGGAAATGGGCCAGCAGGTAAAGGGCATGAGGGAAAATGTACAACAAGCCGCTACCGTCAGATGATCCATGATCCTAATGGAATGCATCTCACTGGGCGAGACACCTAATATGCAATGCAACAAGAGAATTTGATCACTGACGGAGGGATGAAGATACCGACACTAACAATCCCTATGAGCTACCTCCTTGAGATAAGGGCCTTATCCTATCTTTGGAGAGATCCTAACTCCCTTTCCCTGCCTATATATTCATCCTCTCCAATTCCCAAATGGTTGGTATTTATCGATTTGCACCTTTATGCTGAGATTGTGCCTACATGCTACTCATTTGGCTTGGAGGAGTGCTTGGAGAGATTGAGCTTGGACTTGGACATTCACTCAAGGAGAGATTACTGACATCAAGGATTGGTTGTATGCTTCTTTCTTTATTCTATTAACATACAACCGTTGGTTCATTTTCCATAAATGTGTATGCTAATGTGTCATTTATCTTAATGCTCCTTGATTTGTTAAGTAGGTTACTTTTGATTATGTTATTTGTACTTGTATGTTTGGTTGTGTCTTGATCTCTTATGCAGGCATTCAAACGTTGTGAACAGTAAGACCGAGCCTGTGATGCAAGTGATTCAAGGTCTTCAACAAAGGAAAATGTTATAGCATCATAACAAGGTAGGCCATATTCCTCTTCTCTTATTTCGATTGTAACTTAGGAACATGTCTAGTAGATTGTCACTTATGTTTCTAGTCCCACTCATTAGGTTAGAGGGATCATCTATGCTCGCAGAGAGGTTTGCGTAGACAACACCTGTTACTATAAAAGAACCCTTAGACAATGGGGACTAGACTTCATTGAGGAAATACATCCTCATTCCAATGGCTAACACAATTGGATCCTCATTGCCACATACTACTTCACCAAATGGGTAGAAGAAATCCCAGCCAAGAATGCAACTGAAAATGTGGTTATGAAATTTTTGGAGGAGAACATCCTAGCCAGGTTTGGGTGCCCTATGAAGATCGTGACTGACAACGTCCATGCTTTCAAGTTTGCAAAGTTTAACACCTTTTGTCATAAATATAACATCACAATTGGCCATTCCACCACTTACTATCCCCAATGAAATGGGCTGGCTGAGTCTACCAACAAAACAATGGTGAGAATCCTCAAGAAGACAATTGCAGAAAGGCAAAGGATTTGGGATTATCAGCTAAAATTTGCATTATGGGAAAATAGAGTCACTCCAAAAAGATCCATAGGTAAATCCCCTTTTGAGTTGGTTTATGGGAAAGTTGTTGTATTCCCCATTCAACTTACTAATGGCTAAGATGCTACAAGTTGTAGAAGAGGAACCCAACTCTCTAACTATAAGGATACATCAATTGGTGGAGCTCCAGAATACCTGAGAACAGGTGAATCACAGGCTGAATAACTACCAACAAAATATGAAGTCCCTGTTTGATAGGAAGGCCAAAGACATACCTCTTTAGCTAAGATATATATTTTGAAGGTGGGATGCAAGAAAAGAAGATAACTGAAAACATGGAAAATTTGACCCCTTGTGGTTTGGGCCCTTCAACATTGTTGAGACCAAGGGAAACAATGCCTTCTTACTAGAGAAATTGAAGGGTGAAATGCTCGATTTTCCTGTAAATGGGAAGTTCCTCAAATTATACTTCCAACACTAAAAGGTCCATCCCTCACCCATTGTACATATCAGTGAGACATTGTAAAAAATCAGTTATACTTTCAGTCCTTTACATTTCTATTTTTTCTTTTATATACTTGAATAAAATAACTCTATGAGAGCAAGGTGCTGTCCCTAGGTGGAGCCAATGTTGTCACCCTCTGCAAATCTTGTCTTCAGCTTCTAAAAAGGTGCAATTGGGTAGAAAAATTTACATCCATCTTCAGGGCCACCAAAGCAGTCAAGGGTTGAGAAAACCTCCTATAATGGATAAATCTTAGAATTAACTTTGCAACGACATATAGAACTCCTAAAATGGACCATGGAATCAAAAGTTATAACAAAGTAGAATTGCTTTGGAAAACCCAAGGCCAAGGAGAAAATTCCTTAAGATAAAATCCTGCAAATCGGTGATTGGAGGTTCAAAGCATGGTGAGCAATGCAAGTCGAAAGTGGTGGTTCCAGCGATCCTGCATATCGGCGATCGTAAACATCGAAAGACCAACAGTGGAAACAAGATGAATCAATGATCGATAGTAGCAACGCATTATGCATCAAAAGGAATTCATCGATAGCGAACCTCTGACTGGGGGGCTCTGATACAAGGGTTGGCCCGTGGTCACATAAAGGGCCAAAGAACCAGGGGCTAAGCACGATTGGTAATCGACGATTGCAAGTTATGGAGGTCAAACAAATGGCATGACTCAGAAATCACCGATGTGCCGATTGTGATATTTCGGGTGTTCCCAATCGGCGATCAACGCTTACAATGTTGTAAGGGTTGTCTATTGTAAAGGTTAAGGATTTCGCCGATATATGGTATTTTGTTTAACAAAGGAATGAGTCTCTAGAAATGCGTCTAAATGCCTTAGTGCCTGAGGACTAAGCGCCTGGTCATAGCCCCTGGTCATATGACGAAAAAGGGGAAGGGGCTAAAGTGGATTAAAATGCGTCGTCTGTGAGGTCTTTTAATACAAAAGTCCCGAGGTGATGACTGCCCGATAATGGAATACAAGGCTTTAAAGATGGAGTGGGTCAGAAACTAAGACATTTAAGAAGGACATGGAGAATTCAAAAATTGGCATGGGATGACCCTATAAAGCCTCTTGTGACAAGAAATCAGGTTTAACACAAACAGGGTAAATGAACTCGACTGTACCATGCCCAGGCCTATAGTGAGTAAATGAATGTATGGAAGCTCAGGAAGATTTAATGATTCACCATGGAGCTCCATGCAGTGGGAAGATGAAGTAATGCCTAGATGACCTTTGTTTTTGTACTGAAACATGAAACTTATAGTTTAATCACTCCCAGCTCTTGAGAATGAGTGATTCAAGTAGTAAAGTTAGAAGCGACTGGAACCAACTAAGTACTAGATAAGGAAGATCATGAAAAATCAGTTACCCGATCAAAGGCGATCCAAGGGATGGGCATGGAGATATTTTTATGATGTTTTCATCTAATTTTTGACTTGTTTTGTTATCATGTACCATGCCACAATTTAATGAAGTGATTAATATTTTGTAGTCATTTTTGGGCCACAGAGCCATCCCAGGCCAAGACAGCTAGTTGATCTGACAATTGAGGCTCAACTGAGATATTTTGTTGTAATTACTGTTTAATGCTTCCCTCTCTAGATAAATAGTGGGAAGAAACACTTCACAAGGGTTCTGAATTTTGGGAAAGACTACTCTTCTACGGGACCCTTCCTATTTTCATAAGGGCCTACATGAAGCTTGTTGTGTTCTAGTTTTCATGAAGAAATTAATACAATTTTATGGTGATTCTAACGGATTTGGATTGTAGTATGTTCTTCTCCTTCTGTCTTTCATATGTGTTTATAATTATTCACAAATTGCATGTTATAGTAGCAGCTAGTTGTATTTCCCTCTAGACACAGATTCATTTAAATCAAAGTATTGATGGTTAATGCATGTTTCAAAGTGGAAATCAAGTCTTTAAAAAGCACTCCATGAATCTCAGTGTTTCACAGCGTCCCCTCTCTCTCGTTTCTCTCCGAGTCTTGATATATAGGATTCTTGTGTCTAAGCTCTATATGATGGACTCCTTCCATGCTATCCTCCCCCATTACATATGTTTTAACAACTAAATCACTGCAAGCTACGAGTCTTATTTGGCCACCTTAAATCAAATATTATTTCCTAAGTACTCCTATGTATCAACTGATTTCTATTTGGTATCTTTATAAACGATTCTGAATCAAACCCATTTGAATTTCTGTGACAAACAAAAGTGTTGCAATTCTTTTCCAAAAATCTGTCCAACACTCTATCTAAGATGTACTAGGCCCTAGTCTATAATCAACCCAGAGGTTGTCTCTAGGAGGATTTTCCGATCCCCTGAAGAACTACTACTACTACAGGTTCTAGAATTGGCCACAACACTTTCATTTCTTTCCATTTTTGTATTAGATATATCCATGATCAATACCTCTAGAGTTTTATCATCCCCAAACTTCTCTAAAAATGCAATTTCAAATTGTGCCCAAGATGTAATACTATGAGGAGGTTGTGAAAAATACCAAGTTGCGACTTTTACCTCAAAAGTGTATGGGAATAACCCATAGACCACATCTTCGTGGCACACACTCTTCTATCTAATGGCCATCACAAAAGCTTTAATGTGGTATTCTGTTGGTTGTTTAGACTCTAGGTCAAACTTGGGAAGAAATTTGTGAGGATGTTTTGGAAGAGGACGTTGCACACCAAGGACAACCATAACATCTTGGTCTAGCCGTGGGGCTGCAAAGTTATTTTCCTGGTTGCCTTAGTTATTAGCCATTCATGGAGAAAATTGAGAATCAAATTATTTAGAGGATGAATAATATTCTTCACTAGAGGAATCTTCAAGAGAAGAATACGATCTAGGTGGGGAATATGGTGGACCAAAACTCCTAAAAGAGTAGGTTGGCTAGATTCACCAACATGTGGTTCAAACAATGACTGATTTAGATGAATTCTACCAGTTAAGATATCATGTAATCTATCGTTAGGGGTATTGGTAGTCTAAGACATGTCCTCCTAAGGATCCAACACTCTAGGTTCTTCTAAATGAAAATCAATGGGTGTAAGAAGATGTTGAGACAAACGTCTTCCTATATATCTTGCACTTTCCAATCTCTCTTAATTCCTAGAAAGAAATTCAGATCTTTGGAGACACTCGTCAATCTCAAATAAAACTTGAGAATGGGTTGGAGTCGTTGGATCCTTGGTCACATGTTCAGGAATAGGTTCAAGCTAAGAACTGGAGGTAATTTTAGCAATGGGAGGGTTTGATTGACTCCTACTGACAATAGGGGAACAAGAAGTCTATCTTTTATGACTACCCTTAACCATTTAAATTCAGATATGCCCTCCTTTTAGTGCCATTTTATTGACACAAACTTTTGGACCTTTTGTCAACAAAGGGGATGTGACTCGGAATTAGGCTCTTTAGATATCCTAATTCGTTTGAATTAGCCACTCTCGACAAGTTTAAAGGCTATGTTTTCCTTTAGATCTCTTCCTCTTGCAAATAAAATAGCTAATGGAATCCTAAAGTTATCTAATTGTTATATATACATGAATCCTAAACTATATTTTATATTAAATATCCCTAAACTACTAGTTAAATTAATAAATTATGGTACAACAAAATTATTAAAAGTAGTTATTAATATACAATATTATAATAAAAAATTTACAGGAAATATAATACATGAAGAAAGACATTAGAAAATTGGGTTAGCTCGTGAAAATAATAAATAATAAATTATATCTCTTTCATTGTATATTTTCAATGCAAATCACATGGTTAATTTTAAATTATATATGCAATTATAATTTTAAAGTATAAATAACTCTGTGCGATATGTAAAAGACAACAAGCTACATTAATGCAAGCTTATGATCTTCTAAACAAATGAAAAACAATATGCATTTGTTTCAATAATTTGCGTCAATAATTAATATAAATGCATGTGTTTGAAAATTGGCTAATATGAAGAAATTAACAGGAAGGACATTTGAGGATAAAAATAAGAATTTAAGAATTTCTATTGAGCTTTGCTAGGGTTTGTGGTGATATGTTTTCTATAGGGGTGTGATGTAACCCTTGCCTCAACCACTAGGGAGGGTAGATCAAGCAATCATTGGCAACATGTTGAAAGTTTATGGATAGTCGTTTGAGTGGGCGACTCATGCGTGCCCCCCCACAGGGGAGGGCAGGACCCTCCTCCTTTCATGATGCCGTCAAAGGACTGCAAAATGTAGCATCCAAGCAATTTGGGTTTGGAGGTGACAACTCTGGTGCGAAGGAATCCCCAACTATGGGGGCGCAATGGAAAGCCAAAGGGAGAAACTACTGCCTCCTAAAACCAGCTAAAAATCCCAAATTTGGGATCCCTAACAATGGATTGGAGAAATCACGATAGTTCATGAAATATCATGCCCTTATATGCAATTTCATGGGTATATGGCCAAAGGAACATGAAATTTTGCAATAGATCCAATCAAAATGGAACCCTAGTGGAGCAGTGTAATTGTGCTTGAGGGATAAGGGTTTCTTTATGGTAATTTTTGTGGATTTGGGAGATATGAAATAGGTGAATACCGTGGGATTTGTATATTTTACTATAGATTCACAGCTCATGTAATTTACTAAAACACAAGACAAAAATCTACTCTACTCTTTAAACAACAGAAACCAAGAATCAATGAAAATAATAATTGACAAGAGGAAGATAATCAAAGACACATAACATAATTGTTTCTCTGGGGAAAGCCACTACTCAAAATCCTAACTACCTAATGCATTAACCATAAATTTGAGTGATAATACAAAGATTGTTCTCACAAGAACAATTCCGCACAAGTATGATCAACTCTATGCCTCATAAGCCCATTGACCAACACTTAGCCAATTTATGTTGCTTGTTGAGCCCCTATTTCCTTGCGCAATTCATGTAAGTAATAACCCATATTTAATTGGGAATTCCTTCTTCCATAACTGCGCAATCCAAAATTAGGTCCTCTTCTGATTGCATGCATGATCTATACAAATCAGATCATTTCATTAATCAGCATCCATGAGTTTCTCATGAGGGAATCTTGAGCTAGTTGGAGTAGCACTGAGGATCCACCAGTGCACCAACTCACTACTAGACCTCTACTAGTTCCACAAATAGTTAGAATTAGTTTAACTGACCATAATTCAGTCAAACTGGGTTATCTAATTACAAATCAAATAAACTCATCCTGGACCCCTAAAATTTAGGGAGAACATATACATGACTACAAAAATACCTCCAACTCGAAATTCCTAATCTAATTAAGTCAATTAAACTTAATTAACTATTTACAAGTTGCTATGAGAATAGAATTCGGTTTTAATTCACAATTTAATTCAAGGACAAATTAAATTGGAATTTCTTATTGCCATTTCTCAACAGGATTATTCCTCATAAATTGGGAAGAGTGTTACAACCTAGAGAAAGAGCAATTTTTAGCAGCCACTGTTTTGGTTCGTCTCTTCTCCCTTCTGGAGGATTTATGGGAGCCTAATATCCTGGAAGGGATCAGGAATGTGAATAGGGATTTTGTAAATATCTTTGAAATTATGAAGAGACAAATACATTTTGCATATGCCTAGATTTGTGTTCATATGAACATCTCCCAACCCCTTTTGGAATCAATTGATCTGGAGTACCATGATTCAATCTGGACACAACTTCTTGACTATGAGCATGTGTATTCAAATGTCATCGATTCCATGAGTACGGGCACAAGTTCCGTGACTGTCCACTCACTATAGTGTAGGAAACCTCGAACCCAACAAAGAAGTATGAAGAAGGGTTTCAAATGTTGGTAGGAATAAGGAACAATCAACAACGTCCATAACAAACACCCAACAAACTCAATAAACAATAGAATAGGTGTCCTCCTCACAAGTGCATACCTTTCCCCAAAAAGAGAAGGGGAAAATCCATTTTCTATCTTGGGGAATATGGAAACAGAAGGAGAATCGACATAGCAACCCTCTCAGATGCCTCTACAAATGATGGACGCAGATACGGTAAACCTGATCCACTAAAGTAAATCCACACCCAAAAGGAAAACATCAGAAAATATGGAGAAAGATAAGAAGCTAAAGGAAATTTTGATTCATACAAGAAAGGTGTTAGAAGTCGACGTGAAACATAATATATTGGGATTGGGATCTAATGAAAGCTCAATGCTAGAGTTTTTCCACGCATGGAGAAAATAATATGTGATAGATATACCTTCTAACCAGCTAATCCACTTAAGGAATCTCTTTAGTCAATGGTGTTTGTGTCTTCCTAGACCTGAGGGGGATCCCCGATCTCAACACTCTAACAAGGAAGGTGGATCCCAATCCCATGTTCTGCTTGAGTTTTCAACTTCAGCGAAAGGTAAAAAGGGTCAAAATTATAGAAAAGAGGCAATAAGGGAAGTTGGCGAGTTTCTGCTTAACTCAGGGAAAATGGGTTCACTAATAGAATATTTCCTATGTACTCCCAATCTTTCTCAATGAAGTTGGTCTCATGGAATATATACGGCTTGAATAAAAATGTGAGCTTCGTTCTTTGAAATATAAAATCAATAAAGTGAAGCTGAATATTTTGTTACTTCAGGAAACAAAGATGACGACTGAAAAGCTGCATGAGGCGATCCAATATTACTAGAGAGGAAGCACAACTATGGCCTTGGATGCAAAAGGATTTGTAGGTGGAATTGTGGTGGTATGTGTTGTCTAGGAAATACTCTTTGCGGATAGAGACGATCCCTCTAGCCCAATGAGTGGGATTACCTATGTGACAATCTACTAGACACTTTCCTAAGTTACAATCAGAATATAAGAAGAGGAAGATGGCCTACCTCGTTCTGATGCTACAATATCCTCCTTTGTTGAAGACCTTAAATTTCTTGCGCCATGGGCTCGATTTTACTGTTCACAGTGTTTAAATGCCTGCGCAAGAGATCAAGACACAACAAAGCATAGAGTACAAATAGCATAATCAAAAGTAACCTACTTAACAGATCAGGGAGCACTAAGATAAATGATGCATTAACATACACATTTATGGAAAATGAACCAACAGTTGGATATATTAATAGAATAAAGGAGGAATCATACAACCAAGCCTTGATGTCAATACTCTCCTTAAGTGAATGTCCAAGTCCAAGCTCAAGCTCTCCAAGCACTCCTTCTCCAAGCCAAATGAGTAGCATGTAGGCACAATCTTAGCATAAGGGAGAGGATGAATATATAGGCATGGAAAAGGAGTTAGGATCTCTCCAAAGATAGGAGAAGGTCCTCATCTCAAGGAGGTAGCTCATAAGGATAATACTAAAAGGCCAAGTTGAGAGAATTCGACCTTGTCCATGCTGAACAACCTCCAGCTCATCGTTATGGAAGCCTCTAGATCACGAAGCTTCTTGTCCTCTTTGGGAAAATTTCCTTTTAGGGATCATCGCCAATATCCAAGCCAAAAATGTGATGGCATCATAGGGCTAGTATAGTGCAACTAGCGACCATCGCGATTTTCAGTGTTAGGGGGCGATGGTTCCAAAATTAGGGTTTTAGAGCCATTTACTTCAGGGGAAGCTCAAGGCATTTTTCTTCATTATTTTTGGGAGAATTTGAGCAACATATCTAGATGAGTACACTGCATGATGGTCATGTTTCGGGCACTTCGGCGTATGTCATGGGGAAGTACAGGAGGGTGACAAAATCTGTGTAACAGATGCCCCCTAAAGCATGAAGGCAGAACAAGAGTGATTGTTGAGATGCTTTATGATATCTTGCAATGACGAGAACAAAAACTGTCAGGAGACCTAAAAATCAAGGACACATATACATATACATATCTGATATCAAAACATGAATCCATGGTATGGACGCAACCATCTAGATAATAAGGACTATGTGAAAGAATCCATGGTATGGGCACAACCATCCAAATGAAAAGGATCACCTGTAAATCTAAGATCCAAGGTATGGACATGGCCATCCAAGATAGAAGGATCTACATAAATGTAAAGTACCACGTATGGTCACAACCATCCGTATAGAAGAAACATGTGTACAATCATGAATAATACATAATTCCACACAGCTTGAGTCATATCAGACAAGACTTAGGGTCTTGCGCTCCATCTGAACATGATCAAAGTACGATTTCTAACATGCGAATGAATGTGTCAAAGTTGAACATGCTAGAAAACCACCTGATTATTGGCCAATGATGTGGACCGTTCATAGGCATGAGAAAAACCACCAGTAATGACAATGGTCCTCAAGGTAAGACAATACAATCCGTGAATGTGAAAAATGAATCTGAAGTCAAACACTCATGGAATCATTTGATCGAAGGCCAATGATGAAAACCTGTCATCGAATAAGAAGAACTTGCAATTAAGGCATGTAAGCTCTAAGGTACTGAAAGGGAGTATCTAAGTCATCTTCCTGGATAATCAGTTGTAGTCAACATGAAGTGACCTATTGAAGGATGGCCATAATGATTCCCCCATCATCGAAACAAAACAAGGAATAAAGTGGAATGAAATGAGTAGGATCCAAGACTGTAGCAAAGAGTCAGACAATGTATAGGTAATAAACTATAGATAGGACTTCTCTTGAACATATCTGTGACACAACTCTAAAGTGTGGAAGCATTTGACTCAACATAGGACCATGGGTCATGATGAAAAAACATAATAGTCATATGAGAGGGAAAATTATTCACCCAAACCCGGAAAGACAAGTGACTCAATGAGGATATCACAAACCTGACACGAGATGCAGATGAGTGTCATGTTCAAGAGTGACATGTTGCCTATACAAGAGATGTTTCACTTTCACTTTTCCCCACTATTTCAAGCGAGTATGTATTTATTTTTACACAAGCTTGAAGAGGATACCATATGCTTGTCGTATAAGTTCACCCTTCGGATGAATCCATCCTAGTAAGTTTTACGAGTCCTAGGAAGGAGAAACTCGGTCTCATCATGGTGACGATTCGTCGTAATTTTTTAACGAGTCTGATGAAAGAATAACTCGGTATATTTTTCATATTTAGAGAGTTTGAAAAAGAGACAAAAAGAAAAATCCATCATTTCCCATTTCGTAATTTGTCTCTCGAAGTCGAAAAGGTAGAAAACAATATTTGAGAGAACCTCTTCACCATGTCGACCAAGGTGTACCTTTTTCATAAATAGTCAATATGAGCTCAAAAAAGGGGTAAACGTATACTGAGACGACGTCAATTCATTTTATTTAACGAGTTTGAAAGGGCAAGTACTCAACAATCTTTTCATATTTCAAGAGTCATAAAAGATTTGAAAGATGACTCCTCCCAGAGGAACAAGTGGTATAAAAGGATAGCAACTGGTTTCGGTCATGATGGAACTGCTCAAAACATGTAAAGGTCAAGAAGTTGGCTAATAAGACCACTCATTGCAGATGCCCCTCAGGAAAAGGTAAAACAACCAAGTGAAAGTGAATGATCGGCCAAAGAGATGGTGGTGATGGAATGGACAAACCAAGGCTCATCTGGAAAAAATTGACTGATAAAAATGGCAATCACGAGATGTAAAGTGGGAATGGTTTAATTTTTACATAAGCTTGAAACATGAGAAACTATGCTTGAGTATATTAGAGGATGGTTTCATTTTTTCACAAGCTTGAAACATGGGAAAAACTATGCTTGGATTTGGTTTCATTTTTACACAAGCTTGAAACAAAGATAAACTATGATTGGATTTGGTTTCATTTTTACACAAGCTTGAAACAAAAACAAACTATGCTTGGATTTGGTTTCAATTTTACACAAGCTTGAAACAAAGATAAATTATGCTTGAGATAAGTTTTCATGCCCCCAACATAATGACTCAATTCGAGGTACATGCCCCCCAAGCTTCATTTCATTCACCTAAGTAGGCTATTGGTTACTAACAGGTAGATGGAATGAAGGTTTACTTACGAGATCATGTGAAATAATTGACTTGAATTTTGTGAGATCTAATCAAAGGCTCAAATTGGAAGGGGATTTGTTTCATTTTTTAACGAGCTTGACACAAGTACCATGCTCATGACACCTTGTTTCAATTTTTTTAATGAGCTTGACACAAGTAAAAGAACTCTGCTCATGGAGACGTATTTCATTTTTTAACGAGGTTGAAATAGTAAAAGAACTACCCTAATGATCCTATTTCATTTTTTAACGAGGTTGACATAGTAAAAGAACTATCCTCATAGTCCTTGTTTCATTTTTTAATGAGATTGACACAAGACAAGGAACTCTACTCCAGACCCTTTATCACAGCCAAAAATATGCCATGGCTTCAAAGAGGTTCTCATCAGATGGGAGAACAACACTCTGGAAGGGATACATGTCCAGGGATTCAAATGAAAAATCGAGCTCCAATGCCCCCAGTACATGGTGGACTACATCACTGAATAGATCATCACTAGATGTGGGCATGGAACAGGTGACCACATAATTAACCTGTGGCAGGGGTAATACCACTTGCATATGAGAACCATTTAGGGATTATGGTTGAGTGGGAGTTGATTTAGGACCAATGAATGTAAGCTGATCAATGATCACAATGCTTCCTTCATGTGGGAAACACATCACTTGAAATAGGGAAGAGGCAAGAGATCCCATGACATAAACATAGTCACGGACAAGGAGTAGATTAAAATACAATAGGCCTTGGACAACCATTGCATCTATATAGACAATATTTCCTCCCAAATTAATAAGTAACTTAGGAAGGATTCCTAACGGTTCACTGGTTCCTCTGTTAAAATCTAATAGATTTTGGGTGACGGGACAAGTTGAGGAGAACCTAAAGCTTACCAAGAATTTGAGGACAAAATACTAACATATGCGCCCTCGTCTATGATTGTGCTAGGTATGGCCATATGGTAAGCTTGTACTGTAATCTGGAAAGGCACATAAGACGGAAGACGATATCTTGCCAATCGACTCCAATCAAATAAGGGACTAAACTACTCAAAGGGGATGTCAAAGGAATATGATAGCTACCCTCTTTATCTATTGGAACAAGAGAACTGCTCTCATGCACCTCGGGAATGGAAGGATTTCCCTCTAGTTCATTCGAAACTGAAGAAACTAGAAGAACCGAAGTGGTATGGGGTTCACTCTCTACTTGAAGGGTACGGTTAACTGAAGTTGGAGCCAAGTCTACCATTTTCTCAACCAATGGTTGATCAAGAAAGGACTCACGATACTCACTTTCAGAGAGAGAGAGGTTGACCAAATATGGATTTTGATCAATCGCTTGATCAACTAGCGAAGGATCAGGGGAAAGCTTTCGATACCCAACCATAATATGTGGTTGAGAAGCTATAAGTTTTTCCAACTCTTTGGAAGCTTCATCCATAAGAGGACATAGGTGAATAGGATAATTAAATGCACACAACTTACAGGGAAATTTTACTTTTCCCTTTTTCCCATGAGCTTTACTGTTACTAGTTGAAGGTTTGTCACCATCATGAACTCGAGAGGATAATGACAAAGGTAGATGTGAACCTATGGACCACACTTCTAAGACCTTGGGAATACCAGGACAATTTCAAAGAAGGTGGTCACCTTTACATAACATGCAAGGGAATTTTACTTTATGAGGCTGATTGGAATATTTCTCTACATCAGTTGCATCCATAGAAATGGCTTCTTGGTTTCCACCTTTCTTATTTTGCTTCTTCTTCTTCGCACTCTTCTTCTTCTTCTTAGCTTCCTGGTTACTAGAATCCAGACTTTCACCAAGCGAAGAGGAAGAACGGGGTGAAGAAATAGGTGAAGAAGGCAAGGGGTTAACTTTAGGATCAACATGATGTTGATGTTATTCAGGTGGATAATTTGGTTGAAAAGTAGTTTGGACACTTGAAACCACCGGGGTTGAAAATAACCAAACTGGTAGGCCAATGGTCAATCCAAGAAGGGACAACGTTGCCATATAGGGAGCACCAGTATTTCTGAAAGAAGGAAAAGGACTAGGATTCCTGTCAGAGGGGTTTCCTTGACTAGTAGACTTAGGAAATGTTGCCGTTGGTATCAACTTAAGATCTACTAAGGAGTATTTCCGCAGGAAGAATGTTTTTCCATAGTAAATTAATTGATTTTAGAACTTTAACAAAAATAAATCAAAAAGAGGTAATCTAGGCAAAAGGGTTTACCAAGTATCCGTGAACCACAATATACACCTTAGCCAAAGCCAAGGACTTAACGTACGATGGCCAATCTCCCCGAATGATGTGTTTGGTGTATCACGTCTACAAGGCGGTTGACTCGGTTACCTGTGGCTAAAGGATAACAACCGAATGGGGTCTCCCAATATATACGCAACGGTACGGGGAGCACAAGTTTGTGTTAGCGTTGTCTAATGCAGAACCGTTCGATGAGAGCGTCCCTATATACTTATCATACTAAAGTGCCTTCGATATACGTGAAAGTACAGGAGAACCTTCTATATACTTCCATACTAGGACGAGATTTCACCCTCGGGATACACTGCAAGCAGTTAATGACATCTGCTATGTTTAAAGATGTCAGAAGACATCTCTAGCCTAGACCTCTAGATATTTGTGTCAAGTTCCAAATGCTCCTTAGGTTAATTGAGGTAAATTTTAAGTTTATCTTCAATTAAGTTTCGGTTTTAAGGCTCAAAACAATGTCACCTGAACTCCTATGATGCAACTATATGAGAAAAGGAAAAATTTTCATTTCAATGAAAGCTAGACTAATCAAGGGAAGAAATTTCAATCAATAATGCATCAAACAAAATTCATCATGCAAAATGCCTTTCACTAACTTTCACTTTCGTCTTCCAAATGCAATGTGAAAAGTAAAAAAATATTTTCACTTTTCACTAGCCTAAATGCAACTTTTCGATAACAAAATGATTTTGACTTTACTAAGATGCATTTATATGAATTATGATTTTATTTTCATTTTGAATGATTTGATGCACCTAATACAGTTTCTAGCTTTCAATCATTGAAATGTGTGATATATTTTCAATGATGAATCTCAAAAAATAACTTTTCAATGCAACTGCAAAGCCCCAAGGGTTCAAGTGGTTGAGTCCCTGTTGTTAATTACCTCGACGATCGTGAGGTGACAGGGTTAATTCTCCTCGATGCCCTTGGGCTAGGACCTGCTAGTCTGGACGACGGGCTTTAAAAGTTTCCCTTTGGGGTTGATCTACCTAGATTTTTCCAACGGAATAAACTTTTCAATGCAACTAATCTAATGCATTTTCACGAAAAGTAAATTTCGAAGACAAACTAAAACAAATGCACAATGATGTTTTCAATGATTTCAACAGAAAACAACACTCAATCAAATGGAAAAACTATCATCTCAATGACACCAACAAGCAGCAAGCGATGACCAATTGAGTAGAAACCCTATAACTCAGTCAAATTTCACTTCGAAGTCAATGAGACAAATTTTGCAAATTAATCAAGACAATCAATCAAAGAATTGGCAAATCCAAGCATACAGGATGGGAAAAGACCTCAAGGGCTAAGACAAACTGGATTCAAGGAAGAAACCTTAAAAATTCTCACATTCCAGGATCAACGCTAGTTTAGATACAAAAACCCGTGATGATTGGGTTATCAGCGCTACTTTTCAAAGACAAACCTGTGATGGTAGGGGTCATCAGCACTACTTTGTATAGAAAAAGTAGTCATGATTTTCAGTGCGGGTAAATAGTGAAGGTTTAATTATTTATTTATTATTTTATATTATTTATTATTTATTATTTTAATTATTTACATATTTATGATTTATTATTTAATTTATTATATTTATTATATTTTATATTATTATATTATTATTTTATTTACTTATATTTATATTTTTATTGCTTATATATATATATATATATACTATATTTATTTATTATATTTATATGATATTTATTTATTTTATTTTTTATTATTTATTTATTTATTTTTATTTTATTTTTTATTTTTTATTTTTTCAGCGTGACTGTATAGGTAAAAATTTGTGTTGCTAGCATGACTGTTAGAGCTAAACCCGCATGGGCAAGGAATATGGGAAAAACAAAAAATATTCCAAGAAACAATCCAGACTTAGCACTCTAAGGTAGTAATCGGTGATGGTATAAACCCAGACTGATGCAGACAAGCCAAGAAATCAACGGTTGGTCTAACTAGTCAAAGGATCTTATTGAAGGAATGGATGGAAAGGGCTATAGTGTCCCCAATGTAGTCACCATTTTGTTGTCTAGGCAATCCTCTCTGCAGACATAGACAACCCCTCTAGCCTAATGAGTGGGACTAGCAACCTACGTGACAATCTACTAGACACTTTCCTAAGTTACAATCAAAATAGAAGAAGAGGAAGAAGGCCTACCTTGTTTTGATGCTACAATATCCTCCTTTATTGAAGACCTCGAATCGCTTGCACCACGGGCTCAATCCTACTACTCACAGTGTTTAAATTCTTGCGCAAGAGATCAAGACACAACAAAGCATACAAGTACAAATAGCATAATTGAAAGTAACCTACTTAATAGATCAAGGAGCATTAAGATAAAGGATGCATTAACATACACATTTATGGAAAATGAACAAGCATTTGTATATATTAATAGAATAAAGGAGGAACCATACAACTAAGCCTTGATGTCAATAATCTCCCCTTGAGTGAATGTCCAAGTCCAAGCTCAAGCTCTCCAAGCACTTATCCAAGCCAAATGAGTAGCATGTAGGCACAATCTCAGCATAAGGGTGCAAATAGCCAAAGACCAACCATTTGGGAATGGGAGAGGATGAATATATAGGCAGGGAAAGGGAGTTAGGATCTCTCCAAATACAGGAGAAGGCTCTCATCTCAAGGAGCTCGTTCATAGGGATAAGACCAAAAGGCTAAGTTGAGAGAACTCGACCTCATCCACATCGAACAACCTCCAGCTCATCGTTCAAGAAGCCTCTATATCATGAAGCTTCTTGTCCTCTTTGGGAAAATTTCCTTTTAGGGATAATCGTCGAGTATCCAAGCCAAAATAATGATGGCATCATGGGGCTAGTATAGTACAATTAGCGACCATCGCGGTTTTCAGTGTCAGGGGGGTGATGATTCCAAAATTAGGGTTTTAGTTTCATTTACTTCAGGGGAAGCTCAAGGCACTTTTCATCATTGTTTTAAGGAGGATCTGAGCTGCATATCTAGATGAGTACACTACATGATGGTCATGTTTCGGGAACTTTGGGGTATGTCATGGGGAAGTGCAGGAGGTGTGACAAAATACTATGTAACAATATGGGATCCAAAACAAATAATTTTCAAAGACTAGATATGTACTCCCCATAGCTACTCAGGTCGGTTCTGCTCCATTGGTTCAAAAAATTGGTATACCTTGACAGTTGTGTATCGAGCTATAATCCCCCAAGAAAAATACTCCCTTCTTTAGGAGTTTCTCTCCCTTAAAGCTATCATTGTTGATGAGGCTTGAATCATGGGGGGGGGGGGGGAGACTTTAACCTGATTTGCAACCTGAAGGAGAAAGGTTGTGGTCTCCAGCGGCTGGATCCCATCTCTGACTCCTTCAATGAAACTATTGACAAATTGAGATTGATCGATGTATGGAACAATTGAAGAGGTGGGCGACACCAAGTGGCATGTCGACTTGATAGATTCCTCATTTCAGAGGAACTGATGCTACAATATCTGTTCATGGAGGCTACGATTATTCCCTCAATGGGTTTGGATCATTGGTTGATTTGCTTGGATATTAATCTTAAGATTCCACCCAAAAATAGGTCATTCCATTTTGAAATCTTTTGGCTGCGACATCCTGGTTTTGTTGATAAACTCCAAGAATGGTGGCAGGAATTCAAAGTGTAAGAGGGGTCTAGGATGCAACTCTTTTAGAGGAAGACGAAGGGCCTTAAGGCAAGAATAAAAACTTGGAACATAAAGGAGTTTGGGAACATCTTCGTGGAGAAAAGGAATCTAGAGGAGAAAATGGAACTCATTCAACTCCAAATCATCCGGGAAGGAAGGAAAGAGGCTCTGGCAGAGGAAGAAGGGAGAATTGTAACACATCTAGAGGACCATCGGCAGCAAGAGGAGATGATTTAGTAATAGAAATCCCAAGTTCAATGGTTAAAAGAAGGTGAGAGGAACTACCTCCTTTATCTCTATGATTAGCCACTAGTAGAATAATCAAATCACCTCCCTTATCTCATCTCAAGGAATAATACTAGAATATAACCAAGATATGGAGAAAGAATTGATTTACCACTTTTCTAATCTTCTGTTAGAGGAGGATCAATATCGATAATAGGGAAGTTGAGAGATTAACCAAATGTATCCCTCAATTAGTCACAATGGACCAAAATTTTGCGTTGATGCGGCGGATCTTGCCTAAAGAAGTTGAGGTAGTGGTGAAAGAAATTCCTTCAAACAAATCCTTGAGTCTAGAAGGGTTCACATCAGAGTTTTTCAAGGCATGTTGGCACTTTCTGGGTAAGGAAATCATTGATACAGTAGAATAATAGTACTACAATAAGAACACCTGGTCAGGGATGAATGTTACATCCCTAACCTTAATTCCCAAAAAACACATGACAAACAATCCCAGTGAGTTTCATCCAATATCCATGTGTAATTTCATCTATAAAATCTTATCCCCGATCCTAGAAAGGAGACTCAAACCAATTCTTCATCGCATCGTCAGTCCAGAGCAATCGAGCTTTGTAGAGGGATGCCAAATTCTAGATGGCATTGTATCGACCCATGAGGTGATTCACTCTCTAAAGAGTAGAAATAAACCAACTATGTTGGTGAAGTTGGGTCTTTCTAAATCTTATGATTGTCTGAGTTGGCAGTTCCTCTGTGTTGTGCTTTGAGAATTTGGATTCATAGAAGAGTGGATATGCTAGATCAAATATTTGACTTCAACCCCGTTTTTTCTATCATTGTGAATTTTTCTGTGTCTCCTACCTTCATATCTTCTTGGGGATTAAGACAAGGGGACCCTAGTTCCCCATTCTTGTTCATCATAGCAACCAAATGTTTGGGTTGCTTGCTCCAAGAAGCGGTGATTACAAATCAAATAAAATATCTTAGAATCTCAGGCACAAAGCTCTCAATGACCCATCAATAGTTTGTTGATGACAACCTCTGAGTCTATGGAGAACCCATAGTTCGTGAATCCATAGCTTTGGAAAACATTTTAGAGGAGTTCCAATCGACCTAAGGTATGCTTATCAATAAAGAAAATCCAATCTATATTTCTTTAACACCCAGAAACCTATACAATATTATTTAGCTCGCCTTCTGGGATTTTCTATTGATCGCCTCCCCTTTAAATGCTTAGGGGTCCCCTTAGTTGCTAACCCCTTAAGAATAGTTTGTTGGAAATATATCTGTAGGAAATTATTGTCACAACTCTCTAGCTAGACTTTCTGTGTGCTTAACCTTGTAATTTGGGCCACCCTCCTCAAATTTTTCCTCCAAGTCATCCCTTTGTATCATATTTTGGTCCTCCCAACCCCCAACTGCATGTACCAAGACTTGGTATCAATCTTCTGGAAAATTCTTTGGCAAGGGGTCAATTCTTTTAAAAAATGGTCCCTAGTGGTCTGGGAAAAACTTTGTCTTCCAAAAATATATGGCGAATTGGGATTGTGACATCTAAAAATGTTTAATGATATCATGGGTGCCAAATTATGGTGGTGCTAGATCTAAGGAGTTAATGAAAAATGGAATAATATCTGGACCTACAAATATGGGAGGGGTTGATCCCAAGCGGAACTCCTCCGTGAGTGATCCTAGTGTTCTACGTCCTCCTTGTGGAACCTGGCCCATAGGAACAACCACCTCATTTAGGATAATATGTTCTGGGAGGTTAATAATGGTATTACAAGACTCTCTTGGGAGGAATCTTGGCAGTGAATTCCTTGATTGGACCAACTCAATGATCCCTAGGGGATAAAATACATCTTGGATCAGAGGAATGCTAATTTTGTGGTATATTTATAGAAGAATTACTCTGGGCACATGGACTGGCAAGAGTGGAAAACATATTAGGATTGGTAATTGGAAGGGTCCCCTAAAAACTAGACCATTTTCACTCATTTGTTGAAAGAGAGGCAGATCCTAGTCACACACTCCTTAAACAAAATTTGTTGGGGACACGACGCTTCGGGTAGATATTCCATTAAGGAATATTACCTCATCAAGAAAGATGTCGAGAGTCAGAGTCGCAACATCCTTTGGGACAAGCTTTGGAAATGGGGCCTGTTATCACCAAAATAAGACCCTGATAGGCTGCTCATCAAGTCAATCTCAGTGTAACTGTTTCAAACCAATGTTTTGGCTAAGGCTTATCCTCCTCAGCCTGAGAGGGCTCTCTCAAGGGTTAATGATATTGATTAAAGATATAGATAGATGGCTAACTCTATGGTTTGTGGTTTTATATGCTTATAGGTTGAAAGATGGAGACTTGCTACCATTGGGCTATGGAGTCAGTGATAGAGATAAAGATAACAAATAGCTTTTCTTATAAAACTGAGGCTTGGTACTTCAATGAAAGAGTAACACATTCAGGAAAGTCTCAATAACTTGAAGTTCAAAGAAGTTAGAGCATGTGGGCATGAATTCTGAGTAATGATACATGAAGGTATTCAAAAGGAAAGTATTATAAGTGATTCATCAAAGTTTAATACTTAAAGGAAGTCAGATCTTGAATAACCATGAATTCTGAGTAATAAGTATTAAAACATTGAAGAAAAACATCCAAAGATAGGACCCAAGAACTCGATTCACCATAGTTTAAAACTTAAAGGAAATCAAAGCATGTTCCTCCATGAATTCTGAGTAATAAGCATTAAGACTATGGAAGTAAAACATATCAAAGATAAAAGATAAAGCTCACTGAAGTACACTAAGAAATCTCAGCTTCAGAAAAGATAAACTACCTCTGTATATATCAGTGCATTCCTAGCATTTACATAAAAATGGACAAAAATGTATAACTGGTTGAATTACAGATTAGCAAACATCTATTGGGCCATGGAGTCAAAATAGTCTTCAACAAAACATCATAATTAGCTAAACATGGAAGTCAAGGCACTTGGAGTTTAGGTTTATAAGTGAAACAGTAACACAGTGAATAAACATAGTCTACAAGCATGTGAAGGAAGTTAGAGCATTTTCCAATGAATTCTAAGTAACACATGCTCATACCACTTCAAATAAGTAATTGGAATAGGCCATAGAAACATCTAACACATAAACCCCTTGTGAATCTTGAGCAGTAAAATTGATCTATGTATTAAGTTGAAAAACACATACTCTGCTCCCATAACACAACTTCTTTTGCTAATACAAATGCCAACCCTGAGGAATTTGACCTCGTGATTCATATAGATTCTTTAAAACCTTGGATTATATGATCCATCCTTAGGAGAATTTTAATTTCTAAAATTGACACATATCTACTTCTAAAACAAACTCTTAATTACAGGCTGACAGCTAACTGTCTTTTGGGAGTCCTAATACAAATAGGATTGAAACTCCTAAAACATGTTTCAAAAACCTTATCTAAGACTTAAATAAATTATTTTATAGCTTCTAATCCATGTCTTCAACCTTTATGATGCCTCCAACATTGTTACCAACCCTACTGATCTGTGACCTAACTGTCTTTGAACAACATGTGTAAAACTAGAAAATTCTGATTTCTGAAAATATGGCTTCAAAGAAAGCATTTTTCTCCCAACTGGTAACACTTTTGAGGAAAGTAAGAGATATTATTGTATCTGGAGATTTTATGAAGAGAAACCTCTTTCAAAGTTCTAAAAGATGTTTGCATTTGGCCAAAATCTGATCATGAAGTGAACTACTAAAACCAGAAAACAGAGTTTTTCTCTTAATGACTTTCAGCAGTTTTGTAGCGCAAGTTGGGTCATCAATTGATCCCACCTCATAATTAATTTAAAGAAACTGAGAGATTTTTTTGTATTTAAGTATGTTAGGAAGAAAAACCTCTTTCAATTTTCAAAAATGAGTTTTAGATTGCTTAGGAACCCCCTTGGAAGTTGACTACTAAAAAAAAAAAAAAAGAGCATTCATAGCAGTTTCGTAGCGTGAATCACCTTTTTTGAATTAGCTGCGCTATGAAACTGTGGGTTCCTGTATGATTGCAAAAATTCAACCCTAAAATTAATGGAATGACTTCTAAATGGAAAATCTGACCTATTGGACCATGAAGTGAACCTAAGGGACTTTATTTGGAAATGAAAGATGACATTTTAAGCCTTCAAACTCTATCACTTACCCTTTTATCAAGACTAAAATGACCTTTAGACCTCCTTGAAATCATGACCAAAAGCAGAGTTGACATAATGATGTTTTTAGAATTTTTAGGTGATAACAGGGCTTGTGGCCGAAAGTCTCTCACTTTCTATGGCTAGTGGGGCACAATCGTATCCTTACTTTGGATCAATTCCTCAAAAAAAGAATCATAGGTCCATTGTAATGCACAATGTAAAGATAGAGTGAGGAGACGATGGATCACCTTCTTAATTAATTCCATGTAGCTGATGAGATATGGTATGCAACCTTGATTTTATTTGGATCAAGAGATCGTGAGGCAACAAGTCTAGCCAACACCATCTCTAGCTAGAGGATCTCTCGATTCAAAAACCCAATAGCTAATAGAGCATGGAACTTAATATTGGGTTTCATTCTTAAGAACATATGGAAAGCTAGGAACAAGGTAATATTTTGAGACCAAGAATCATCCTCTCCCTCCATTTGGAAGACAGTGACTCAGAATATAAGAGAGACCATATTGTTTGAAAAATGGTGTGAAGAGTAATGGAAAGATGATTAGATGGAAGCAACAATTCTTAACACCATGAATCTCTCAGCTGAGATGATCCACCACTCCCTAGTAGGCCTAAATGAGATGCATTCTCACCCATCCACTTCTTTTATCAGGCCTCTGCAAGGATTTGTGAAAATAAGTTTTGATGGGGCTTCTAAGGGGAACCTGGGACCGACGGGTTTTGGGGGCATTTTGTGAGACTGTGAAGTAAGCTCCTTGGGAATTTTTTCCAGATGCTGCAGTGTCACTTCTAAAAATGTGGCATAATGAAGGTGTTAGCGCTTGAAATTTCACCTCAGGCTGAAAAAGGTAAACTCCAAGGCAACATCAAACCACTTAGCCTCGTAGCTAGCCCTACGGGGCAGGAGAGGGCTCTCTCCCGTCTCTCTTGGAAAAGATCTTCAACGGGAAGAGATAACCAATAGAGAACACTGATTTTAGGCTAGTAAACTGATAAAAAGGTTTGATTTGGGATTTTTAGGGTTTTGGTGGAAAATTGGGGAAAGGCAATTTTGGGTGCGGGGATTGGACACACTTTTTGCAGGGGGTTCTTTGGGGCGAGGTAGGAGACTGTATTGATGCCTTTGAAATATTTTAATGGATGAGAATGAATGGTGAGGAGCTAAGGAGAGCAAGCAATCACCTTGAATTCTCCTTAAACAACTGAAAACATTGATATTAAGCAAACTTAAAGGCAGAGCATAGCAACCATGAATTCTACCTTAACACTTCATTTGCCTAATTGGCAGAAGAAAAAGTAAGAAGATTCACATAATAATCTTACAAGTACAAAGAGAAACACACCATAAATACATGTAACCACAGGAATCCCAAAAAGGACTGCAAAAACCTGGTCTTTCTTCCTTTGCCAAAATGCAGTGATACAATCAGTAATACAATAAAAGCTTTCTCCCTCAAGAGTCCAACCATGAAAATGACCAAGAAAGTACATAATATAGGCAATCTCACATATTTCCTTGCCTCTATGGGTCTAGCTCACTATCCTAGGAGCTATTTCAACCAATTCCAAACTGAGCACAGAAAACTAGGCAGTCAAAACAACTTGCCTCTATAAGCTAGGAAACCAATTCATTCATTAAATTTTTGCCTATCTTATGAATGAATCTTCTAGAAGAGATAAATGAGTGTAAAAATATCATAAAATTACATAATTTACATCAAGGAGGATCAAAATCCACTCCAAAAAGTCAAACCTAGTCAAAACTGCGCTTTGCTAAGCTATAGGTGCATTTCTGTGAAAATTGCCCAACGGGTCGCGCCCTGATTCTGAACGGGTCGCGCGCCTTTGGAGCAGTTTTTGAGGCACTTTCAGGTGTCAAAATGAGGCAAACGTGGTCTTGTTGGAAATTTCTGGATGTCTACTTTCCAACCCAAGTGGAATTTCTGAATTTGGCGGTCATTTGCCCCTCCAAAATAACAATATCCCAAGACTGCTTCCTGTGTGTCAAAAAGGTGGCAGAAAGTCATTTTTTGCTTGTTTTTTGACCTTATGGAGGCTCAAAACTTGGTGAAATTTCTTGGTACTTGATGAGAAAGTGTATTTTTTCCTGAAAAATCCAAAAATGCAAACTTTTCCTGAAATGGGCCTTCCCATCGAAAGGGTCGTGCACGGTGCGCGACTGGTTGGTGGAGAAAACATGTGTGGCACAAAAAATTCACAATTGACAAAATTTTCTCCAAATTTCTTGAAATTTGGGCTGGGAGTCCCCAATCAAGTAACATGCTCATTCAAAGAGGCTTTGGCCAAAATTTGGAGTGGATCGAGCCTTTTCCGTCGTTTTAGTGCCTTGGCCAACCTCCTTGGATCTGGCGATTGTAATTTTGACATTTCTCTAAAACCATGACACATGTGCAAAAAGTGAAGGAGGTTTTTCGTCTTTGTCATATTGTGGACAAAAAACTCTCTCAGTTTTCCCAAATTCATCTTTTATTGCTCTGAAACACCATTTGAGTGAAACTTATCCCGATGTGTGAAACAAGGAATTTTGTCGAAATGAAGCGAAATAAAGGGGATAAGGGGCTTGTAAATTCTTGGGGAAATTTTTGGAAGTAGGGAGGGATGTTAGGAAGTAGGGGAAAGTGGAACCTCAGAGATTGAGTGAGGGGAGGGGGTCCAAAAGGGCAAAACACAGGCCCAACCTAAAAAATTGCCAAGTCGTGGCAAGAAACTAAGGTTTGTGCAAAAATGAAGAATTTGAGGAATCTCAGTGATGGGAAGTGTTTGATAAGGTACATGAAAGATAGGGGAAGGTGTATGAACATCAGGAAACAAGTTTTGCCGATGATTTGACCGTCCAAGAGAAATTGCCTTCAAAACCCTAGAAGAGGGAAATGGCCTTACCTAGGCGCAACTGAAGCATGAACAAGGTGTGAAATGACCCAATGGAACCTGACATGATAATGAAAACCCTATGAATGATGATAGACTCAGCTAAATAGTGACATAGATTGGCATTTGGGCAACTTTGAAAAGAGTGAGAGCAAACCCTCGACCTAATGCCTAGTGACCAA
>APFE031106270.1:155233-185168 GCA_000404065.3 Pinus taeda | reverse complement strand
ACCAAATTTTGCTTGAAGACTCACTGAAATGACAAAATTTGACCTTGACACTTCACAATCACTTTGTAAGAGCATATTTGATCACTGGAGGAAGGTTGCAAAGGCTGACACTAACAGAAGGGTCTTAAAAAATGCCTTCTCTTAGCGAGAAGGCTCAGGGTTCCTAAGATCCAAATATTAGGGGACTTGCAACTTGTCATCGACATTGTCCAAAAGATTATTGATGGATCTCCTACCTATAAACTATTTCACAGCTGGCGCTTGGAGACATAGACTATGAGGATCAAAAATTTGTTGGATAACTTTGCATATTATATCACCCATCACACTGCGGGCAGGAAACAAAGTGGCATATTGGTTCGCAAATTGGGGCACCAAGGAGATTTATCATGACTTTTCCCTAAGGTGGTATGAATCAAAGGAGAATAGGAATCTGGAATCTTCGGATCTAGATAATTTATCTTGGTTAATCAATCAAGATTTAACTTCCCCCAATGGGGGTGAATGACCCTTGGTTAAGGGTGCCTTGGGATCCCCACCCCCATCCACTTGTATCTCATGCGATTGTTAATGCGCGTACGTGTTGGGCACTTAACCCGACAAAGGATGCTTCTGGAGAATGTAATATTCAGCAGTATGCTTTGCTAAGGAATGTTAGTGTTTGGATGTGGTGGGCAATGAGAAGAATCATCGTGCAAGGTGGTGATGGTTTGTTGTTCAATCCTGCGGCGAAAGCCGAAAGGCCAGGGTGGTGATGGATTTAATATGGAGTCGACCCCTATGTGTGGTATTGTTCTCAAAGATTTGTTTGGGACTTGGGAGAATCTGCGACTGGATATTTTTCTTTGGTAGGTGGTTGTCTCTCGTTTGGGTCGTTTCCCCTCCTTCCACCAGTTTCCCTATTTCGAAGTCTGTGTCGTCACCTAGGTTTGTGAGTGTGGGTAATGTGATTCCTCTAAGGCTGGTATTTGTTTTTTTTTTTATCTTTAATACTTTTTATGGTAGTTTTTTGTGGCTATTGCTCTTGTGAAAGGGTGGCATTGCTGGTTAAATTTATTTGTCCTCATAGGCTGCAGGGTTGGGACTAGTTTCAGTGTGCCTGTGGGGTTCTAGGGGTGTAAGTCTATTGTCTTTCTTAGCCAGTGGCCTCAGGTACCTGTGAAGAGAAATATGGGCTTTCATATATGGAATTTTGGTCAATTTTTCCCTCCCTTAGTGTTTGAGGTCCCAATTCATCTTGGGTTTGAGCTTGGACGAGTACTAGGGCCGAACCAGGAGTCTATCTTCGTGTTTCATGAGATCTTGACGTATAGTTTGGTTGGACTCTGGTGGTCTGGGAGGGTCTCAGTGTTGTTCCATGGGTTGTGCTGTGTTAATTATTTAGTCTCACTTCCATTCTCAGGGTTGGTTCATTTCTATAGAGTCAAGGGGCTTGGGGGAGTCTGGTCTTGGTGTGTTGGCTTAGTAAAATTAACTCTGTGTTGTTGTGTTGTCTTTGTGTTGTTGTGTTGTCTTGTGGAGGGAAATTTGGATATTATTATGTGGTGGAGATTTGGCACGTCAGTTGATCTGGGGTCTTGTTCTGTCTGAGGGACTCCCTTTTCCTATAGGTATGTCGCATCGGAGAGGAAGGCCCTGCATAGGGGGTGGAAACCATGTTCATCCAGTCACTCGTGTGGGTGATGCCTCATCCTCCAGTGAGGAATTCTTAGCCAATCTGGATAGAGAAGAAGAGATAGTGCAAAACCCCGCTCCTTCTCCTGGGCATGTGGTTCATGCCCCCTCCTTGGAATCAATTGTCACTCAATTACGAGGAATCTAGGCCAACCTAGATATCCTCCATGATCATAGATATGAATATCAAAATGAAATGGTGGTATACTGGATTGACACATAATTATCTCAATATGAAATTATGGAACAATTGGAGAGTGTTTGCAGAAGCCAGCGATGAACAAATGAACACTTGCAAGAGCTAGAGGCCCCCCTAGAGCACATTGACTACCATATGCACGAGCAACATGGTCAACTAGTTACTGCAACCATTCACCATCCGCATCAACAACCTTGATATGCCTTTGACATATTGTTTGCTTATTTTGTTATTTTTTTGGCTAGTAGGGCTTCATAGCCCTCCAAAAATAAGATGTCAATTGCTAAATCTTCTGCTTCATGTTCCAGCTCTCCTTACCAACAAATCTAGTCAAAATGAGGCAGTAAGAGCTGATGAGCATTTGAATGTACTTGTTTTCCTCATGGTAATATAAATGAAATGTTTTGATCGACAAAAAAATGAAACTAGCTAATATGATCTAAAACTATTCTTAGCCGAGGCAATAAGGCTAAATAACCATAAGAATTTGGAAAGAATAATCAACCTTCCAATAATTAAACCTTGAATTAGTTCAATAGACAAGCAATAAAAGATGATAAAAATACAAAAAATGTTACAACATGAGTATCAACCATGTTCACGAACACACAACATTCTCAAACAATTTAAATTCCAAGAAATAGTTCATAGAAACCTAAACTGGAGCAATGTACATATCATAATTATCCCTTTATACACAGGTCATGGAAAGTTAATTAGATTGAATAACTATATATGAAGAGGAAGTAACACAATAAAGGTAAAAAAATACAATGAGATCATTTCTTATTCATAGATCTAGGCCATAAAAAGAAACAATGTTATTTCTTCTGAATATTTCCAAAACCAAGTCATAGAAAATTCAAAATATGTATATAAAATCAACCATGGAAATTAAAATGCCAACTATATGTATGCAATGACCAGTTGAAAAAGTTCAAACTAAAATATCTTACAAATATCAGAGTCAAATAAGTTCCATACTCACCACAATTTTTTCTAGCATTTTCCCCTCCCTTTAACTCTCAAAACTAAGGTTTTATGTACATGATGATAAGACCCATAATATTCTAAAATAAATCTTCCAAAATCAAAATAGTCTTTACAAAAATACAATTCATCATCCTAACCTCCTGATCAAATTACAATTGTTTAAAAGAAAATAACATGATTAATTAACAAGGTATCCATGCAAGACTTAGAACAATTGCATCATATATGTTAGCACTAGATCATGTCGCTTTTTGAACTTCTTGCAATTTCCTTCAATGGCCCTTATAAGGCTAAAGGGTCTCTCCAAGTAGCAAGTGCAAAGGGAAAGGTTCAAAGGCTTCCAACAAAAGGAGAAAGGTCGTCAAAGTTAGCTGGGTGAGTGCCATCATTAACGAGTGTCGGCACTACTCCACAACATTGTGGGGATACCATACCACAAGGGCCTAACATTGGGTGCTGGAGGAACATGCATGCCAGCTAGATCATATGGAGGGAATGCCTAGAAATATGACAACTTGAGGCACTCCAAGCCGTGGAGATGCATAAGAAATAATGTCACAAGGATATGTGGATGGGACCATGTGTCATCTCCACATGCCCTTTGCATTCCCTCGAAACTTTCAAATAGTGAGGCCCAAGACTTGCGAAATGGCACCACATGGCCCTCCATGTAGGCTACCAACACATCACTGCATCTCGCCACGTCTGCTTAGTATTTTCCAAGTTAGTTCCACCCATTGTCTAGCTTATCTACCGCGTAACATGCCACATCTTCCAATCATCGACCCAATCACCATACCGAGTTGACCTTCCACGTGGCCGACCCCCAACTCGGGTGATCTCATAATGATGTCATCAAAACTTTCCTTCCAAATCCGATTATCACACATGTCACACCTTAACTGGTATAAAAGTAGTACGGGGGGCCATTTTTGTCATTTTCCATTGTTTCCATCTAGCTCGAACTTTGCATTCATGTAGCAGTAAATTGCTAAATTCGGTAAATATTGAGTCTAAATCTTGCAATTGAAGCTAGTAAAGTGTTTCCTATTACAAACTAAGCCTATCTAATCCTCATTCTCTAAGAATTGGCAAGAATTTGAGTAAATTTCAAACCCTAGTCGTACTTACAAAGAAGCTCACCCTCTTGTAAAAGAATCCACCATTTGAATAGTAAAAACCATTCAATTGATTAAATTAGCCCTATAAGTACATTATTTGGCTAAAATAAACTTTGTTTTTGTTAAATTCAAGCTCATTCTAGCTCAGAAACCATAGAATTAAGTCACATGCCTGTGTTGTTATTTCCATGACACAAAGTTTTAAAAGGTTCCTCCCACCAACTTGTTGCCCCCACATCATGATATGTCGCACTATTTTATTTATCTCTAGTTCTGAGAATCTTCCTGTTAACACCAAAAAATCCTGCAGCTATTAGTATAATCCAGAAGACAGTAAAAAGTGTCCATTAGAATGCATAGGTGAACATTTTCCAGCCGAATACATTATGAAGTTTAAAAAATCAAAGTTATCCTAAGGTCCAATGTTTATAAAGGAAAAACAATTAAGTCTGCGTGTTTATTTCTTGAATAAACATGTGCGTGCAGAATAACCTCCAAAATCCACACAGTTGCAGAAAAGGATCACTGAGTGATCCGAGACCACTTTACACACGGGGCCAATTCTCTAACATGAGCTTAGTCCAGTAGAGCCGAATTCGAGTCGCCTTGGAGATATGCATCCCTCAATGGAATCATCTTTTCCTAATCATGTGTCTTTATCATACATGTACCAAGAGAGGGAAGAAGGATTCAAAAAAATTCTATATAAACAAACATGTTGTTTGAGAAAACCACCACTACATTCTTGAAGCCAAATGAGGGAAGAGAACTAGCATGTTGGTCATATTGCTTCTAAGAAATCCATCATCTTAATGAGAGAAGAGGAATCCGCCATTGGAGAGTCTTCACACTTCTTTGGGAAAGAGGAGAAACTTGAAAATATATTGAGGAAATAAAACCCTTGCTGAAGAATTTTTAACCCCATATCTCAAAGTATTCCCTTCAAGTGTCTAAGATTCATCATTTGTATTCAAATTCTACCACCAACAACCAATAAAGGGGGATTTTTCCACATATTATTGATTTGTTTGCTCCATTTGAGCATTGTTTTGTTTATGTACCTCTTTGTTATGTTTATGTTAATGTATGCATTGTTTCCACTACTTACAATGTTGTGTTTATTTAAGTCTGTCCACTAACAACACCAATTTAGATTGTGATCCTTTGCAGGGAACAATCAACTGCTGAGGGCGTGTCTTTTGGTACACTTGTGCTCCAAAAACACTACAACAGGAATGGAAACCATACTACTCTCTTTTCATTAATTTAAAGATTGTTTTTCCAAGACCTCCTCTCTGCACAACCATCCTACAAGGCGCTCTACACCTCTTTGGATTTTTTACAGACCCCCAAGACTTGTTCTAAGCCTGCGGAAGTGAAAATTTTCTATTCTTTCTCACCTATATGCCCTTTTCTCTGATAAACGTGAGTGCGCGTCTGTGTGTTCTAAAAACCCACGATCAACATAAAGCAAAAAACAACCTTGTATTTTTCTATTTTCTCAGGTGATTGGAAGCCTTTAGTGAATTTCCTTCACCTCTACATTCAATATTTTCTGTTTAATAACCCTAGTTTCTTTACTAACCTTAATTGGTGAATAAATTAGAGTATTTTTCATTTTTCATTTGCAAATACCCACATAGATTAATTAGGGAGAAAAGTAAGTGGCCAAATTCCACATATTTTTTTCAAACTATTTTGCTCAAATTTTTTGCAAATCACATAAATTAATTAGTGAAGAAGTAAATGGCCCATTATCCACAAATCTTACTACTAATCTATTGAAGGCTTGAAAAATCGGGACTCCAACAAGGGGGATAACCACTCGGTCCGGACCTTAGGACAACTCCTTTTCCATTTGGAACAGTGGCTCCGACTGGGGATGATGGAACCAATTTCCCAATCTATTTATAATGTTCATGCTAACGGGATGATGTTTTTATTTTCTAGATTTTATGAGGTAAATACTTATTCTAAAATTGATTTATCTTCTAACTATCATATGCAATCTATCATAATCAAAGAAAACATCTAACTTTAAAAATATCTCGGGAGTGACGTTTATATATATGCGATCTAAAATGATTTCTGAAAGTAATTGATAATAAAGATCATTCAATTACGATAAGAAGAGAATTCGTTTAATAATGATCGTTTCGTATAAAAAGTTAGCCGAAATGATATGAGAGATGTATCGCATAAAGAGTCATTCATATATTTAGCATAAAGAATAAATCATCATCATACAAAAGTGCAATAATGATAACTAAGAATTTAAACTTTCATACATAAATAACTTAAAATGATTTATTGCTTGATACACAAACAAAAAGCATTAAGAGATAGAAGTACCATTTGTAATACGTCCTACTCATGTGCTCCAACAATATTGATCCACTTTCAAATCGTTCAACATCAACTAAGAGTACAGAAGTGAAATTTCAATAGAAGAGGCTGAACTTAAGTAGAAAATAAATCTTGTTCCATTAACTTTACCAAAACCTCCTCAAAGGGACAAAAGTGCATGTTCTGAAGAATGTTTTTGATAAAATTTCTGGACCATTCTCTAAATGCATGAGAGGGGTTTAAATACTAATCTATGAAAACTAAAAAAAGAAATTACAAAAATAGATCAGGAGGTTTAAACGAACTTCCTCATTTTAAGCAAAAAATAAACGAAAATAAAATGAAATATGTGTATGACTATTCCTATATTTGATCTTTGAGATCGCAAAAATCGAGCATAGGCTTAAGGAGTGTTGGCCAACTTTAGCTTTCAGTTGTCCTGCGAATACGACATTGGTGAGTGCTGGGATCATTTTCTTGGTGGAAGTAATCAGGCACCTCAGGGTCATTCATTGACTTTGCGGTTTCACTAGGTATTACCAGTACGCTTCCCAGTTCAATCTGGTTATTCATCTAATTGCCTCTGCCCTTTCCTCCATTGCCTATTTCCATACTGCTTGAAGCTATTTTACATTTGGAAGAAAGCCAAGGATGGTTTCTGCTACCAAATTAGCATTGTGTAAATTCTCATTCACACATTCGATGACGCTGTTTGTTGTTGCTGCCGCATACTACATTGCCTGTTCTACTTCTTTGAGCTGAGAATCCCAATTTGCAAATAAGATTTCTTTATGCAATTCATCTAATTTGGGCATATCTTCTCTTTTCCCATTCTCGAATTTCTGCCAATTTAAGAAGTTTGAAACTTTCTTAATAATTGCATCATATTCAAGTTGCAATTCCACAACTTGATTCGTTATGTTATTGCTCATTTCGCAGTGAGAATTCATCTGCGAGATCTTTTGGCATAATAACTCTTTATGGTGTAAAAGTTTGGAATTAAGGCCAAGCGCTTCTGTGACAAACTGTTCAATATTTGGTTCATCTTTATGCAGTTTTTCTATGCTCTGTAACTACACTTCTTTACCTGCTAAACTACTCTGTTGTGCTATCTGCATTTGTTGAAACTCCCGCTGAAGTTTAGCCAACTGCATTTCTGCTTGTTGGTTGGTACTAACCTACTGTAACTGTTGTTCTAATAACAAAAAATTGTCTTATTTTTCTTTGAGCAGTAGTTGTACCTCTACTTCCTTGTCAATGGTCACTAAAGCATATGCGCCTGCGAACTGCGAGAGTCTAGTGAGGTTAGCTGATGGATCCATGGATGGGTCTTTCCAGAGAACATCTACAGGTTCATCCTTAGGAGTGAGCACAAAATCCAACTTTCTTTTCTTTCTCTGTCTTTTAACAATGGATTTGTGTTAAGGGATGTAGAATACATCTAGAGGTGGAATTTCCTCTATTCTCAATACAATCTTAGATGTAGGAGAAATGGGAATATTCTCTGTTTCCTGAGTGCTAACATCTCCTCCTGTTACAATTTCTGTGGTCGTTTCTTGTTGGTTTGTTGGTGGCTCTATGATTTGTTCCTCCGTGTTGAGTCTCTTATTGAAATTGTCCCATTCTTCTTCTAAATCAATTACAAGTGGCCTTGCTCGCTTTGTAAGGGGAGTTGAGGTTTCGTCTTGTTTTATGAGCGAAGTCTGCTGATATGACTTTGTGGTGGACTGGGTTGTGTCTTTACTTGATTCCTCACTCTTGTTGTGTTCATTCTCTGATGTTTTCACATATTGTTTGACAGAATTTTCTGCGGACTCATTTCCAGAATTTGTTTTGGATTTTTCCTTTGAGTCCCCATCAATGCTGGCACTGGGAGTACGATCTCTCATTGGCTCAATGACTAGTTGGTCCAATGGGACCTTAGATAACCTCCTTTTCCTATAGTTATCAAATGTTTGGATACCTTCTTGATCAAAAAGTATTTGTGCCATATGCTGTACTTCTTTGAAGGTGTTTTTCTGCAGGAAAACATCATCAAAGGGGTTTTTTTCATGGGTAAATATTATTATTTTGACCATTATGATAAAATCTTTGACAATACCAAAGGGATCATATTGTCTTCTCGAGAACTTGGGTAATTGCAAAGATAATACATTGTCAACCTCTTTGAAAGCATGTCCTAAGTCATGCAATGCAAATACTCCACATGTTACAGGAAATTGAGGCTAAATGCCCTTCTTAGAATCCTTCAATATCTTACTCATCCCTCCTTCACTGCGTGTCTAATAGGCTATCTCTCTAGCCATCAGTTTGTCTTGGACATAGAAAGGTAGAACATGGGGAGAGGTAATGCTGCCGAACACTCTGATATATGTGAATAATTCTTCCCCGAACCATCTAGCTATGGGGAGAATATCTACTTCGGCTTCCTGGGAGAACCTAAGGGTATCTCGGTTGTAAACCCTTTTGTGAATCAGAAGCATAACCCCGTGACAAATCTTGAAGAAGTGTGGTGCAAAATTAGACTCCCACATGTCTTTGTGATGTATTTGAATAGGAAGTGGATTTTGAGCAATCCACTTCCATCCCATAAGAGGAAACTTGGAGCCAAAACAAATAGCATCCATAACATAGGCGCTCATGAAAAATGGAGGGTAAACACTCGAAGCAATACTCCTTTTTCTTCTATACTCTAAAAATGTTGTAGCTAAGTTATCAGATAGGATTTGAGCCCAATTCATTACTGTAGCATTGACGAATGCATCTATTAGGGGTAACCATTCTGATGAGAATTTGGTGTTGTCTGGTTTACCAAACAATCTACATAATATAGAGGCAACAAAACAGAAAGGGGAACTAAGAGAACTGGTGGTGTACATACCATTCTTATCTTTCTTGAGTCTTTCTTCATTGTTTGACCAATTCTTCATGCATTCTGTCGGGTCTTCATTTTCCTTGATGAACTTCTCGACAAACTGCCTGTTGTAGATGGCTTACGACTCTGGTAGATGGTACATGAGTCTCAGGTTGTCTGAAGTAAATGACCCTATGAATTCTTGGCTTGCCATCTTGAATTCTCTATCTGATATGTCTACATCATCTATGATCCACTTAACCATGTCGGTATAAGGAATTATCTTTGGTCTTGCAGCAATGTGGTGCAAGAATGAGCATGCAAGTTCAGTTAGAGTAGCATCAGAAGAAACGCGTCCATCCACTATAACTGTTATTTCCACAACTCTTGGTTGTTCTTCCTCTAACAGCTGATACATAATCTCCCATGTGGACATCCCTGCATCTCGATTACAAGTAGTATCTATGAACAAGGGGGTCATCTCTGATTTCCCAGAAGTAGGTATATTTCCTTTCTTCACCATTTCTTTGGATGTCCTACTCTGTGTGTTCTTCCTGAAAGTTACAAGAGGAGAGAAAAATAGGATAAAAATGATAGTGAATGCAGAAATAAATCAATAAAAGGTTGAAATGAAGGTGACGGAGGGTCTTAATTCTAAATCACGTTAGAAGATATCAACTTGCGTCGAATGACATTTCACACTTGATCGTAATCATTCTTTTTAATAAATGTCCACTAATGAACCGTTATCCTTAACTTAATGTCCATCACTTCACATTGAAAGTCGGGAAGCACTCTCTTAGAACTGTGAGCCCTTTGAGTTGTGATAAAAGTGATTTGCGATTTAGTACGCAATATCGCAAAAACTCATTTACGTTAGACTTACCGCCATGTGAGTTGATGCGATATGCGATATGCGACATGCTATCACATTTCGCAATATTTGCTTATGCTTTATTGAGTAGCGCTGCATGGTTGAAAATGTGATGCAGGACAGTTGTAGTAGTTTTATATTTTCACATTTTGCGGGTCGCGATTTCATGGGGTAACTTTTATAAGGAAGGTCCGTCATAATCGTTTTGCGATGCGAGAATCTATCCTTTAAAAGAGGGTCTTTTCAAGGATTATTTTAATATTTACGACTTTCCAAGTATAAAGTTACTTTTAGGTTATTTTACCATGTGGCTCTTGTTTATGAGACTCAGTGTTTGTGAAGTTTTATACGCTAAAGTATGAAAAGGTAAATTTTCCATGATTTTGCAAGTTTTGTTTTGAAATCTTATTTTATTCTAAAAATAAAAAGGCATGACTAGATGCTAGGATTGATTTTTTGGAAGGGTACCCATTTATTAATGTTATTACTAATACTAGTAAATTGTTGCGGGGGGGGTGGTTGTTGATAAGCACAACATAACCAAAGAAAATTTTTGGTACTAGGAGCAAATGTTACTAGATAAAATAAGTAATCTCTGCTTCCCTTGAGTCCCTTAGATGAACCTGGGATTGGACATAAAAACCTTCTCGAAAATATTTGAATTTCCATCTCCCTTATTAAACTGCACATAGTTTAATAGGAAAAAAGTAAGTGGCCCATAATCCACAAATATATTTCTTTTTTCCATTGAAGGAACAATTAACACTTAGGGTAATTAGAAGGATATTTTAAAGGATCATCACATATTTGCATCTTATCACACTTTGTACGTTCACTTGCATCACACACTAAGCCTTCATACGCTTTGTACTCAAGGGCATCTAGTTTTTGGAGCTTTGGGTACTTAGTCCATTTTGGCTTACAAAAACACTCCATAAGTGTTGGGATGGTGTCCCTGGGGTCAATTTTGTATTATTTTTTGTAGAAAATGTAAAGTCTCCGCTAAATGTGGAAAGCAGAGCGCGAAGCTAGTAGAAGTCAAAGGGGATTTAGTCCCTTAGTTGGGTAGCTGATAGAGTTGTTTTGAGACCCACCCATGGTCCACAAACCATGGTATTGTAAAGCAATGCTATGTAAAGTTGAGTCATAGCAAGAATTGAACTTGAAGAATCATTGTAAGGGTAAGGCGCTAAGGCAGGAAAGGTATGTTTCTTGTACTTAGGTGAAAGGGGAAGGTTCCTGCAACTAAGTGTGCAGAGACCTTGGTAAGTCTGCATGCTGAGTACGCGAGCCCCTGCAGCTGAGTGCGCAGGGATAAAGAGTTTGTATCTGAACGCTTATATTTAATAAAGACTGTTTTGGGCCGAAAATAATGCATATATGTTCTTTTATTTACTTCTACTAAGTTTATATACCTTCGCTCTGTAATGTGTTTTATATGAATGAATTCTTATTTACTGCGCAAACCTGGTATATATATAATCTTTATGCATAGTAAGTACCACTAAGTACCTTCATGAAGATTTGGACATCATTTAGTTAAATTTGCAGTAGTTGTCTATTCGAAAGGGATAAATCTGCGTGAAGGCAGATCTAAGCCATAAGAACTTCAGGAAACCATCACATAGGCCTCTGGATGCAGAAACTTGGTTCTAGCATCCCCCAATACTGCTTTGGGTGAGAATACAACCTGCGTTATGTGGGTTGTTTCCGAAAGGGCCAACGGTTTAGGGTTTTGTTGGTTGGCGTAGGTAACGCTGAACCCGAGTCAGGCCCCATCAAGCCAACAATAAGTGAATTAAGACTCCTTAAAAAACAAGCATAACTTGAGCCAATTAAATTTCCTCACAGGGGTGCCCAAAAAATTATAGCTCGGGTTAGGACCATTGGGGGTAGACATCCCATAAGCCACCATGGTCATGTTACACCATTGAAACATAGTTGTTGAATTTTTAGGGAGCTTAAAATCCTTCAATCATCCCACGGAAAAGAATACCCAAGCATAACAGAGACCCAATTCAGAGGGGGTTCGGCTTAGGTCCAATGCATGCAGTACTCTTTGGGGCTACTTGAGCAATCTAGTGCTCATATTGGTAATTGACTACCAAGAAGCTAAAGAATTGAATGCTCACGTGGGAAGAAGGTACTTAGTGACCAAATTTAGGGCATCATTTCCCTATAGGTGATGGTGAAGACAACACTTGAGCCTCATTACCATTACCTTGGTTGATTCTTCCACTGTTGGAAGGCATCGCTAGTTCTTTCGGGACATTGCCGGAGGACCCGTCAGAGGACATATTCGCAAGGCCTAGTTACTTTGAGAGTGGATAGGACGATTAAGTTTACATAAGACTTTTTATCATATGCAACAAACAAAAACCTTTTTCTTGTTTGCTTGATCACATAGTTTAATTATTGAAGGAAAATAAACCATTTATATTTTCACTTTGTTTTATGTATGTGATCCTATTATATTGATATTTATCTCCTTCCCTCACCATACACAAAGTAGCACACACTCTAAATTGGCACCATAGGGCACCCCACGGCTCCCCGTCAATCTAGACATTTTTTAAACCTCCCCCCATTACTAGGTGGTGTGTCAGGAATCCCGTCATTTAGGCGTAGAGGACGTCACTCAACCATAATTATTTGATCTTCCTTTATTGGTGCATCTCTTCTTGGAAATCCTCATCAACAAAGTACACCCTTCACCACTCCAGAAGGATCCCTACTTGATACCCCCTTTGGGAGCGCACACACCTCTCCTTTGGACAGTCCCCAAGATACCCATCAAGGTGATTCTCCTGATACATCCCCACAGAGGACTCTATTGCATATGGTTGTCCATAATAATTTTATGATGGCAGGTAATGCACAAATCCTTTTCTTAGCTTCGCTAAACCTACTAGATTTAAGCAAGATAACTAATGACCCGATCGCCCATGGAAAAAATTGTCCAGCTATGCCCACCAAACTCCCTTTAGACATTCCAAAGTTCGAGGGAAAATAGTGCAAAGATCCATGAAACCATGTCATGTCGTTTCACATGTGGTTTTCATCTAATAGTATCACAGAAGATACTATTAGATTACGACTGTTTCAACGCACCCTAACTGGGCCTGCCGCGGAATGGTATGTTGACCAGCCTTCTATATCACACAGGAAATTTAGCTCATTAGCTACTCCTTTCCTCACCTTCATCCATCTCATGATCCACCATGATTCGGGTATGAAACTCCGCACCCACTTCAAACAAACACCCACTACTCACATCTTGGATCATCTCCATGAATGGCAAAAACATCATAGCCTGTGTAAAACCTAGTTTGAAGATAAATTCCTCTTGGACTTGTTCCTAATATCCATCACATATGAAATCTATAAGGATGTGTCAAATTCATCCCCGCAAACCGAGGAAGAATCCATTAGTAAAGCCCAACAACTAGAGCTTATCTATAGCCAGTCTGGGTACATTTATCATGTGCTTCCAAACGCCCCGCACCTGCAAACTTCTAGAGATATCCAGGCGCATCCAATACCGCTAACAGATTAATTGGGTCCCTATCCTAAAATCAACCAGAAATAACTACCAATACCTTGGGTATTTGTTCAATGGCCAAGCATATGATGCTATGCAAAACGCATCACCATTGCAACATACAAGGTATTACAATAGTCAACCTGCACCTATGCAGAATATAGTCAACAAGGTTAACCAATACCACCCCCCTCAAGGAGGCTTGTATCCTCCTCCATAGGGAAATCAATACTCCTATAGTAATAAAGACACGTTAGCTACCTCGAGTCAGTACATTAATCAGGGACAAGGAAACCAATATTCTCCTTTCCCAGCACAACAACAGAACATCCCACCAACACAAAATAATGCACGGGTGAATCTAGTGCAACCTTCTCTCGCTTCACAAAAAAAATCAGAGGAACAACTAAATTCAACTAATCCTTCCAACTCTACTAAGAAAACAATAAAAAGTAAGCCAAAGGGAGAAACCGAGCAAGAGGGCATCAATTAGCAGCAACCCCCACAGGCACTAGGAAGGGGAAACCCCAAACAGAATAAAAAACAAGGAACGACCAATAATAACACACAGAAACAAGGCAAGAATACAAGTCTACAGACTAATCATGCATGTGATATCTGTGGGGAATATGGTCATTATACCGACCACTTTCCTCAAATTCCTGATTTAAAAAGGATACAAGATAGTAGGGGGAAAGGTGGTCAACAAACTGCAGTGATGCAAGACCCCTTCCCCTATCAGGGATTTTTTAGCACTCAGCAACAAACTCCCCAACCTCATCCATCTAGAGGGAACCCCCATAATAATCATAATCATGATATTTTCATGACAGGATAAGATACCCTCTTGCAAACATGGAATCGAAGTTATGAAGCTCCCCATAGCCCAATTTGTCCACCTCAACTACGACAATATCTACAAGGTCATTTACCATCCCTCGACATTTTGTAGAAGCCATGCCTAAAATGGTTAAAGTACCCTTACAACACACAGGACACAACTCGAAATTTGCTCATAGCTACAATATAGTTGACGACTTAGCACAATCACCATCAACTATGTCAGTGCTAGAAGTCCTACAAACTTGCCTAACCCAGTGGAAAGCCTTAATTTCTTCTCTAGAAGCAATCGACCCATCCGATTCCTGCCTAATGGTCTTTTACTTGGACAAATCTACTGCACATCTACCCTCATCCAAAATATCAACATCTATCATTGCATTGTTGATGAAGGGGTTTCCACATGTATCATGTCCAAATCTGTTTGGCATAAATTAGGATCCCTTGAACTTAAGCCTTCTGACATAACACTCAGAGCATACGACGGGCGCCCTTCTTCTCCCATCGGTTTATACCCTATCGTGCTAGTTAAGTTGGCTAGAAATTGTGTTAATAGACATTGAAGTACTAGACACCTAGTTGGATTACAACATCCTACTAGGCCGAAGTTATATGTACGAAATGCTCACAGTTGCCTCATCGGTGTTTAGAATAATTATGTTTCCCCAAGATGGCAAGATAATTACTATCAATCAACTCACATAATACGAGAAGGAAAAATTACCCACACCAGATGACATGTTTTCCTTAGTCTCATCCTCCCATGAAGTGATCACTACTTACACTGAGCTTAGCCCGGGCCAATTTAAGCCACCAACTCTCCTAGGAACATTCCCAGGAGACCCTCCGATAAGACAATATCTTGTCCCAAATACTGGAGCCTCGGTGTGCATGATGACTTCATCAAACACCGCCCAAAACCTAGAACCACTTCTAGACACCACCCCCTGCAACTGATGATTTCATTAATTTACCTCATGTCATTACGCAAACCCCCTTTTATGCCCCCCACCCAACCTTGTCTCACACCAAGCCATGGAAACCCTTACATTACTAAATATGGCCCTCGTGATATCGTTCTAGTATCTAGTCCCCATGACCATGTCGATTGAGACATGACACATTCTGGTAGGAAATATCCATGTACATCCATCTCAGGAAACCACCCTTACTTGAAACTTTCTGGCACCTACTCCAACCGGGGTCGGCAGAAAGGCTAAACAAAATGGTAAAAGAGGAAAACCCTCAAACTACTCCAAGGCCCTGCAACCTTGTGCATTATGTGAATAATTTGGGCACCCAACCCACATATGCCCCAAATTAGATGAGTTAAAAACTCTCATGAACACCCCTAACACATTGGTAACCTTAGCTTCACCAAAAGGAGAAAAAATCATACCTTTGCATAACAAAGAAATACACACCAAGTATGCATGCATTATATGCGAAAAAACATGGGGACTATACTCATCACTGTCCTAATATCCCTCAATACCAAGAGACATTAAACACACTCATTCAAGCCAACATGAATGAGCTGATAGCTCCAACCCACCCTCAAATGGACAATAAATGTCAAAACATATTCTCCATTCAAGAAGAGGCAACTTCATGCTCTAAAAAACCTGCCTACAACACACGAATGCAACATAAGCAACAACGCCACTCCTCTTATTTACCATGTGCTATGTGTGATGACCCTACTCATTTGGTAAACCTATTCCCAAAACTATGGACACATTACCAAAACCACTCGATCAGTCAGGTTCCTCAAAAAAGAAAACATAGACACCAACACCATATATGCACTATCTGCAAGGAAACCATCATAAGAGGTGGTGCCCCCACCGTCCCAATGATACGAACTTAAAAAAGAATGCTACAATTTACAAATATAATCATAAACACAGATATCCAATAGAAAAACCCTTCATTTCATTAATAGAAAAATATTGAACTATTCTTATAAACATAATGGAAATAAGATAGCTCGGGCGATGGTAGCTTATCTTTGAGGAGAGATGTGGTGGCTACATGCCTTTGAACTGATTTACAATGAGGCTCAAGGGCCTTTTTATTATTGAAAAATAAGAGAAAACCCTAAACAACAAAAACCCTAACCCGAGGAGATGTAACACCAAGAGTTTATGGGCCCTGTTGGGGTTAGTTTGGCAACCAACTTCCTGGGATCGTAACTTGGTCATATTATCTTTGTTTGATGCATACGATACCTCATTGGAAATATATCTTAGAGGACTACAACTTTCGATGCAATTTCCATAGTAATTATTGAAGGAATTCTACCAAAAAACGTCGTTTAGGTCCTCAAAATGACTCCGGAAGTTCAAGGCCCAAAAAACTGCCAAAAATAGGAAATTATGCTACAATTAAGGAAACTGAAAAACTAAAAGAAACAATGGTGAGGGTCCAAGTGGAATAGGAGGGTGGGCACCAGTATCCACCTAGATCAATCCTCCCCCCTTAGGAATCAATGATCCCCATTGTGTTGAGTTCCTCCATGAGATGAGGAAACTTCTGTTGAACTTGGTCCTTGGTAAGCCATTTGCCTTCGTGAGGGAATTGGCCTGCTTTGACAACTCAATATAGTTGTATCCTCTGTTACAGAGTATTCTTGATCTGTGTGTCCATGATTTGATCAGTTGTGGCCTGTTCCATGTAGTCCAGGTTGACATCTGTTGGTGTGAGTTGTTTTGCAATGTCAAATGTGTCCAACAATGGTGGAAAGTATGGCCGAAGGCAACCTACATTGAACACTGGGTGAAAACCATGGAATGGTGGGATGTTGAGTTCGAAGGCATTGTCACTAACGGCTTTGGTGATGGTGTATGGCCCATATCAGAGTGGGTAAATCTTCTGGTGGGGTCCAACAAGGCACTCCTTCTACAGATATAGCCAAACTTTGTTGCCCACCTAGAACTTGTGTGACACACAATGTTGATCATGGCATTTCTTTTACTTATCATTAGCTTTGTCCAATATATCATGGACCTGTTGGAGGATGTTTTGAATGCACTCAATGAAGTTGTTAGCCCTTTTAGCTTCGGACTGCACGTGAGCTGAAACTACTTGAGTGGCTGCAAATGGTATGGCCACATCAATGGGGAATAATGGCTTAAATTCGAGCCCTACCTGAAAGGAGTTGTGGCCTGTTGAGATATGGAGAGCTCTTTTGTAGTTGTGTTGGACATAAGGGAGACTTTCATCCCATGTACGTGAATGCTTTGAGTTGTACATGCGCAGAATGTGTATGATCATCCTGTTGACAACCTTTGTTTTGCCATCAGTTTGGGGATGGAAAGTCATGGACTTAGTAAGTTTTGTATCCTGCATCGACTAGAGACTTGACAAAAATGCACTTAGGAATTTACTATCTTGATATGAGATAATGGACTGTGGGATCCTAAAGTGTATCCACACTCACTCAAAGAAGGGCTTAGCAGTGGCCTCTGTTGTGATACTCTTCTTGCAAGCTGCCATGATGGCCATCTTAGAGAATCTATCGACGACCACGAAAATGCAATCATTGTCGTGCTTAGTAGAAGGAAGGCCTGACATATAATCCATGGATACAGATTCCCAAGGCTGATTAGGAGTAGGTAGAGGAGTACACATGCCTTGATTCTTGATGGTTGGTTTGGCAATGGTGCAAGCAGTGCAGGATCTAATGTAATTCCCAACATTCTGATGAAGTTTCGGCCAATAAAAATACTTCTAAAATATCGCCACTATTTCTCTTCTTCGAAATGTCCAGCGACCCGACTATAGTGTGCCTCCCAAATAATCTTGGCACACTCACTTGAAGGAACACAAATGTGTCCCAAGTGGCATAACAATGTTGAATTCTATATTTCTCTTGTAAATATGCAGCCACCTTGATGTCTTGTGCCCACAGGAGTCAAGCATAATGATTAGCTCCATGATTGGTGGTCAGCTGAGGCAATCGGTGACATTATTGGTGCTGCCCTTCTTAAAATTAATGTTCAAATGGAGTTTTTGCAAATAGGTTGACCATTTCTGATCATGATTGTTCTGCAACTTCCCTTGTGTCTATATGAACTATAGAGACCGATGGTCTATGTGGATGATCGCTTCCTTCCCCATAATATAATGTTTCCATTAACAATAGGTCTGCACAATGGAACACATTTATTTGTCATAAGTGGGGTACTTTCGGAATGTGTCTGAAAGTGTCTCACTATGGTAAGCCACTGGATGCCCATGCTGCATAAGAACTGCACCAATAACATAGTCGAAGGCATATGTATCAATCTAAAATGGTTTTTGCAGGTCTGGTAATTGAGAACTGGTGAAAAACATAGGCGATTATTCAAATCGTAGAATGCTCGTTGTTGGGTTTCCAACCAAAAGAAATTTTCTTTCGCTCCACTCTTGGTGACTTGAATTAAAGGCAACACGAACCTACAGTAGAAATTAGCAAGATCCAAAAAGATGCAAAGCTATGTTAGAGTGGTTGGGGCTAGCCAATCTCGAATGACTTGTATCTTGGATGGGTCCACATGTACACCCCGCTCATCAATCATGTACCACGGATATTGAACCCAGGTCAGGCCAAAGGTGAATTTCTCGAAGTTAGCACACAACTTGTGTTGTCGAAGGGTTCAAAGGACTTGTCGAATATGGTGCAGATGCTCTTCCCAAATCTGGTTGAATATCAAGATGTCATCTAAATACACCACCACAAATGTATCGGTGAAGCATCATAAGATGTCATCCATTAGTCTCATGAAGGTTCCAGGGGCGTTCATCAATCCGAATGACATGACCAACCATTCAAAAAGGCCCTCCTTGGATTTTAAGGTAGTCTTCCACACATCAAAGGGTTCAATAGGAACCTGGTGATAACCTGACTTCAAGTCAATCTTGCTGAAATATTTTTGCCCCTTAGGCTGGTCTAGAAGGTCATCAATTCACGGGATTGGGTACCTATTCCGGATAGTGACCTTGTTTAGCGCCTGATAATCAATACAGATTCTCCAGGTCCCATCCTTCTTCTGTACCAATATAATCGGGCTCCCACAGGGTGATGATCTTGGACTGATGTGCCCTTTCAATAGTAGTTCTTGAATCTACTCTTGATCTCATTGTTCTCTAGAACAGAGCATCGATATATTGGTCCATTGGGTAGCAGTGTGCCTGGGATCAGATCGATGGAGTGCTTGACTTAATAGTGCAAACGTACCCCTGTGGGTGAGGCAAAAATATCCTTGTACTCCTCCATGACCTTGTCCATCTGCTGCTGTTGTGCAAAGGAGCCCTTCCTGGAAGTTGTGGCCACAAACTTCTTCTTGCCTTAGGGGTGAATCATAAGAAAAACAAATTTCCTTGTCTGGGAAATGATCTTATTGCCTTGCTTTGCAGTGATCAAAGAGATGGCAGTGGGCGGGGCTACCTCCGGTGTCCTGTACAACTTATTAGCCAAAGTAATAATCACAAAACGAGGTCTAGACTCATATATAACATGTCGCTTCCATAAATATGATTGTCCTAACATTACATCAGAAACTTCAAGAGGAGCAACGTCACACAATACCTCATCTGTGAAGGGCTTGATGTTATAGGGAAGGCGACATTTCTGGCTGATGTGAAGATCTCGTCCTTGGTGAATCCACCTGATGGTGTACGGATGTGGATGTGTTGTAGCCTTTAGGCCCAACTTCTTCATGACCTCTGCTAAAATAAGGTTCTTTTGGATCCCACTGTTGACAATGAACTGCAACAGAGAACCCTTCACCCACATATGTGAGTGGAATAGGCATTCCCCCTCCTCTGGATCTTCAGGTTCAATTTTCTGGATCTTTTTAGTGGTCATGAGGGCATTGGGCTGCACATCAATGATCTGCTTCCCTTTGTCAGTTCCCTTATCAGGGTCTAATTCAGAGTTAGAACCTACATCTAATTCAAAAGCCTTCAACTAGGCCACCAGTGACTACTTGGACCAACACTCAGTTGTATTGTGAGTGGAGCTCTTATGGAACTCACACCATATACATGTGTCCTTCTTCATCTTTGTGGTGTTGTTCTTTGATTGCATCTTTGGCGGGTTGTCCTAGGTAGCCCCGCCTTGGCTTGGTCCTTCGTTCAGTGGTTTGGGGGCACCTTTTCCTTGCTTTGGATTTGTAGATCCAAAGTCTCACTTCTTCTGTTTAAACTTTTGCTCAATATTTACATCGTACCGATACATCGTGCCAAGTGAGGAGATGTCTAGAAACTCCATTTTGTTCTAGATGTACTTGTGTAGATAGTCATGGTACTGAAGCACCAAATGCCACTCAGTATCCTTGATACCCAACTTCGTGTGAAGGGTATGGAAAGTAATTGTGAACTCTGGCACATCTTGGTCCCTTCCCTGTCGTAGTCTGGTCTACTTTATGTATTTATCTTCATAGCTCCCGATAGCGTAATATTGTTCCTTGACGGCGTCTCGGAAAGAATTCCAAGTGGGTGTGGCTGAAAAAAACGAGGGTTCAATCTCATCCTTTTGTTCACAGTAGGTTTCCCACCAATCCTTGACATGTGGGGCAACTTTGAGATGTGCAGAAGTAATTTTTTCCCGATTGGAAAAGTCATGAACTAAAAAATATCCTTCCAACAAATTTAACCATTTATCTACGGCGTTTACATCTATCAGGCCTCCAAATATGGGAATATTGAAGTTAACTTGTATCTTAAAAGGAGTAGCACCTCCAGAGTGGCTGCTGGATGAAGATGCATCGCCTGTGGGTAGTTGTCGAAGGATCTGGGCAAATTTATCCATCATCGCATCCCTGTGTCCCTCGAGGGATTCCTCAAGCAACATTTTGAAAGGATCTCCTACCCCCTTGTATTTATTTTCTTCCACCATGGGAGGTAATCGAGTTTTGCGAGGTCAATCCTGCAATGGTTCAACCAGATCGAGCCCTAACTCCTTATAACCTGACCTTGTTGGGGACATGAAAAGAAAAATAGAGAAAGAGCAGACTGCTCTGATGCCACTGATCTGAAATCAAACAGGAACACTACAACTTACAGATATAATCATAAAATGGAAATAAGATAGCTCGGGTGATGGCAGTTTATCTCTGAGGAGAGATGTGGTGGCTACATGCCTCTGAACTGAGTTACAATGAGGCTCAGGGACAACCAAAACCCTAACCCGAGGAGATGTAACACCAAGATTTTATGGGCTCCGTTGGGGTTAGTTGGGCAACCAACTTCCTGGGATTGTAACTTGGTCATATTATCTCCATTTGACGTGTATGATACCTCGTTGGAAAGATATATCCGAGGAATAGAACTGCCGATGTGATTGTTATAGAAGTCCATACAAGAATTTTGCCAAAAAAACGTCGTTTAGGGCCTCAAAATGGCTCCGGAAGTTCAAAACCCGAAAAACTGCCAAAAAGAGTAAACTAAGCTGCAATTAAGGAAACTAAAAAATTGAAAGAAATAATGGTGAGGGTCCAAGTGGAACAGGTGGGTGGCCACCAATATCCACCTCGATCACCCAAATACATGAAATGTTGAGTTTTGTACGTAGATTCATTTTTCAAACACTCTTATCTACTGGACTCAAATATGGAATCTACAGAATCCACCCCCCCACCTAGTGAAGAAGGACCCCTAGATATCTTATATGTGTTTAAGGAGAAAAGGCGGCCAACAACAAAACTAGGCCCCCGTCATTTCACCTCCCATCACCATCACCAGTCCAGATCAGGCCAAAAGCAACCCAAAACTATCTAGCAAATAAAATCACCCGTCACATGCACCCTATGTGATAAACCCAACCATTTGACCAATAAATGTCACGAGCTGAGTAGGTTAAACAACAACTTCTGCTTAATGGCCCATATCCCCCACAAGCACCTTTCCATTCAAGAAAAAATCATGTGATGCTATTTTCGCATATTCTCTCAATTCCACCACACAAGGAATTGTCAGTACCTTCCATGGTTCTATGCAGCAAGAGCAACACTAAAACCAATCCATACAAGCAGGCCATGCCATCTTCATCATGGAACCCTCCGTTCTGGTAAATGAAAAAACTCATTGTTTGGCCTGTAACACACTTGGAAACTCATGTCATGTACTCCTCTAGTTCTCTAAATCCATAACATTCATTATATATGTATATCTTGAACAATACCTTCACTTGGGGTATTGGTTGTATCCATTGCAGGAACATCACACATGATCCACTTCAACCAATGCCCTGACAAGCAAACAACATAGCAGGTATCATTCTCCACTCAGCATGATATGCTTCCTCCTAAGGCTTTGCATATCCTGACATCATTTCTCCAAAATGCACCTTATGGCCCATCATCTCAACCAATTATTATCACCATCTCACCCTTGCATATAATAAACATTCGCATCGGTTGATATAAACCCCCTCATGGCTCACTTCATCTTTGTAGACCCTTCTTCACTAAAATGAGCCACGACCACTCACTCCAGCCTGGGAACCATCTCACATGCATATCTTGAAGTTTAGCCTCATTATGTATACACCTGATTTCCAGAGCCATCTCAAGTACTGAACGAATGCACCCTCGCATCCTACATTTGGCTATCACTCATCCATATTGCATAACCCATTTGTGTCACATCACCCACCTCACCAACCCAACAAAGAGACCAACCAATGGGGCCCCCTCCCTAAGCAGATACAACACACCTCTATGTAGGTTACCATCATCATGGGGCACCCGTCTCCATGGTTGTACATCCAAACCACCCTCATATTCTTTTGGAAAGTGTACAAATATTTTTTCAAAAATAAAAAATAAAAAATAAAATAAAAAAAAATCTCCCATCGACATTTTGTTTTTGCAATTCATGACCTGCACCTGGCAGCAGTCTCCAATCACCTTTGGTTGAAGCTTACATCTTACCAGAAAATCACCTTCCATTTTTCATGTCTGTCAAAACCTGCTCACACCCATCCTTGAAATCTTACTGACTCCATGACCATCACCATCAGTAAACATGTTTTGATTGTCACCATTTGCACATCAAGCTCTGACCTCAGGATAGCTATCCATATCCTCCTATATTGACAACTCTCGCTTTTATGCATATTTGACCCAAGTTATTGCAATTTGTTCATATCTCACATTGATTCCCCGACTCAGCATGTCAGGCAGTTAACGCCCCTTTTCTGTCAACTTCAACAAATGTATTCCAGGAAGGAGGTAGTACCTTGGATACTCCCCCCTCCCTCGAAAGGGATATCCTCGGACGACACAATGGGAACCATTATTGCCCACTGATGTCATCGGTCCCCTTGACATTCGAAACCAACTCAAGCATTCATGTCAAGGACTAAAGCAGTTTGTTCATTTAGTTTAAGACCCCCGCATCACTAAGCACCTCATTCAACAATTCTTACATTATGATATGGAGGAGGTTCCCGTAGCCAAAGACCTATGCATACCGCAACACCCTAGTCAATAGTGATTCACCTTGGCTATGCATAGGGGAACCAAATTACATGTATTTTGCCAAAAAACGCCCTTGAGGGTGTCAGTAATTATCATCGTCGGCTATCAGCACATCAAAGACCAAAATGTTGACTGGACAACAATTAGTCTTTTTCCAATTGTAATCAAGTCCGATTAGCCATCGTAACGAGCATGGGACATGCCCACCTCATATAGACACATTTTTATTATAGGTTTTCACCAGAGCATGGTTACCATTGATACTCAGTCAAGGGGTTTTTCTCTACTCATCTCTGCAACAATCTATCCTCTCTCTCGAGAAGTTGATCAGACTCTCCATCAGAAAAGAAAACCTGATGTATTTCGGCTATATGGTTCCTCCTAACCTCATACATCAGGGGGTAATTGTTAACACCGAAAAACCATACACATGTTAGTACAATCCAAGAGACACTAAAAAGTGTCCAGCAGAATGCACAGGTGAACATATTCTAGCCGAATACATTATGAAGTTTAAAAAATCAAAGTTATCCTAAGTTCCAAAGTTTATAAAGGAAAAAAAAAATTAAGGTCATGCGTCTATTTCTTCGAGAAACATGCGCACGTGGAATAACCTCCAAAATCCACGCGGTTGCATAAAAAGATGACTCAGTGATCTGAGACCACTTTACACACTTGGGTCCGATTCTCTGACATGAGCTCAATCCAGTACAGTCGAATTCGAGTCACCTTGGAGATATACAGCCCTCAATGGAATCATCTTGTCTTACTCATGTGTCTTTATCGTACATGTACCAAGAGAGGGAAGAAGGAGTAAAACAAAATCTATATATACATGCCATGAGAGAACCAAAACATGAGACATTGTTATGTTGGCCAAATTGTTGTTTGAGAAAACCACCATTACATTGTTGAAGCCAAATTAGGGAAGAGCACTAGCATGTTGGTAATATTGCTTCTAAGCAATCTGTCATCTTAGTGAGAGAAGAGGAATCCACCATTGGAGAGTCTTCACACTTATTTGAGAAATAGGAGAAAATTGCAAAGAGATTGAGGAAATAAACCCCCTTTCTTAGGATTTTTGAGTCCCATAGCTCAAAGAATTCTCTTCAAGTGTCTAAGATTCATCTATTGTATTCAACCTCTACCATCAAAAATCAATAAAGGGAGATTCTTCCATACATTATTGATTTTTTTGCTCCATTTGAGCATTGTTTTGTTTATGTACTTCTTCTTTAGTTTATGTTTATGTATGCATTCTTTCTACTATTTACAATGTTGTGTTTATTTAATTCTATCCATTAACAACACCAATTTTGACAGTGATCCTTTATAGGAAACAATCAATTGCTAAGGGTCTTTTGGTACGCTTGTGCTCCAAAAACACTACATCACTTCCTTTTTTCCTCTTCCTCTTCCCTGAATCGATTGATCATTTCAGCAAGCTTCCCTGTCACAATGGCCTCCTCATCCACCAGAAATTCTACTGACACTAAGATAAAAGGAAAGGACAAAGAAAAATCTGATAATGACACTAATATCAGCACGCAAGACCCACTTATAACAACTTTTGAAATAAGAAATGCAATCCATGTTTTAGTTGAGCGAGTGGACTATTTAGTAATGTCAGATATCACTAAAGAGGCATAATTTCCACTTCCAAATCAAAGGCGAGAGTTATAAATCACTAATAAATAACTCCTCTGGGAAAGGGAACATATTAAGAGAATGGAAATCAAGTTGGAGATTCTAAGGAAATATAACTCTAAAAAACCTTCTCTCAAGGCAATCATGAAGATAGTATGGGGACAAATAATAAAGACGGTGGAAAAACACTGGAATCACTTGGAATTCATCCAAGAAATTATCGAGACTGTTAATAGAGAATGCAAAGAAATAGAGGCCATTGAGAGAACTATTGGAGATTATCCCTCCAAGGTTGAAGTATTTATAGACTTACTTAAGCAGGTGCCTAAATAAGAAGTGGTAAAGGTGAATATCAACTGGACTGGATGGATAGCGAAGGCTAATAAAATAATAAGAAATCACGAATTAGTGATGATGACCATAGAAAAGATGAAAACACTAAGGAAATAGAAGGTTTTAAAAGAAAATGCAATATGCTCTATTGGAAGAATTTTCCAACCTTATTTGACAATGATAGGAACCAACACCCCAAAGGGTCATCCATGAAAATACTAGCTACAATTAAAGAGGATCACAAGGGATTTCGAGAAAAGGATTGCGCTCTTCACGAGAGGGAGATTGTGAAATTATATAATGATCATTAAGAAGTTTTGGTCATGCTTAGGAAAATTTTCAAAGAGCCAGAAAATATTGACTATGAAGACATTACTAGTTTGGAAAGGCTATGATAAAGTCCTGGTCATGTGATATTCCATATGGTGGGGAGTGGAAGACTATTATGGGCATGTATGAATGGGATATCTAATAGGAATTCATACCATTGTCACAAGGAACATCAAAAGAGACAAGTTCTAATTCAAGGCTCCCACCATAGCCATAGGTGCAACAGCAGGTGCAACTTCAGCAATTTGTGCTAGCATCGGCACTGCCATCGACACTACCAGCACTATCGGAAGCTCAACCAAAATAGTACCTAGGCAGGAAGAAAGAGACCCAACATGTCACCTAGATAGAGATGAATGAGCCAATATAGCTAAATTTAAAGGGACACATCCTACAACTAGTAGATATTTCAAGAAACTTCTAGAAGAAGTTAGTTATAATACAACTGATATTTTTGTAAATATTCTTGGTGGTTTTTCAAATAAAACTAGTGGTTTAGAGTAGGCCATTGGGTCTTGAATGCCTATATGTAAGCCTCATTTTGAAATTTCAAAGAGAGAAAATTTTGGGTTGTAGGGAAAACTCTGTTAAAATTTTTCTAGAATTTGCTGGGAGTTTTGAAGCTATCAAGGAATTATGCAGTGCGTCTTGTGCTTTTTATGCTTCTTTTACATGTAATTTATTGGACCCCACCTTGTATTTTGGAACTTTGCACATATGAATACAATTTCAAGCAATTTTCATGGCAGATTATGTTGTGAACCTAATTTGTTAAGATGATTAAATGAGTTTTTTATTGAGATCAATTTTGTAATCAGTATGATTGTTTGCTTCAATTTTTGCAAGATTTATCAAATTTGTTGAAGAGTATCTTGGCTTGTTTGATGGGTTTTACTGAAATGGAAAATATTCAAATATTTTATTTTCTCATCATCGAATTCTTGATTTCTCAGCCTCCCATCTAATTCTAACAAGTTTAAAAGAATTCTTAATTTCTTTTTAAAATTTGTTAGGGTTTGTTCTCCATCTTTCACCTTCTCAAATTTTTTGGTTCTTTTATGTAAAACTCTTGGATCATGAATTCTCCACCTAAGATTAGTGGAAATGCTACCAATAGAAGGTTTTAATAGATGATGGTTTTTCCTCTCACCCAAATTCTCAAAAACACTTGAAGTTTAACAAAAATCATAGATCAATTTGAATTAGATTTACCCATTGTCATTTGTACTTTCTTGAAGTAACACCATGTTGAATATGATGATGTATGTAAGATTCTGATTTTTCCCTATGCAATTTATGTTAGTTAATGCTGATAAATATTTACTGCATTTAACACACACACACACACTGAGATTTAGATCTTAATTCAATGGATGAAATAGTTCCTCATGCTATCTTACTTTCTTATGACAATTTATAGGGTAAAATAAGGTACCTGACAATTGAAACTAAACTCAATACATGAAATCTTAGCTAGATTCTAGGCAGAACTTTACAGTCAATTCATAAAAATACATTCATATAAAACAACATCAATATACAATCTTATTTGTTGTAATCGTTATCATATCTATTTTCCCATCGAAACTTGAAAGCAAGAACGAGTAAGCTTGAACATGAAACACGAGTACATAGATATATTTTGCAATAATAATAATAATAATAATGGATGATCCAATATATTGAGTTTAAATAGAAATCTCAAACATAACAACGAATTAAGAATGCACTTAGACGTTCCCAAGCTCTGCACTAAGACACAACATAGCGTGACTCTGGGGCCCCAAAATCTCATGGCACCGTTGTCAAGGAACGATTTGATTTATTCCCTAGGAGAAACAACATTATCTCATATTTTGTGGGTGGACAAGACCTGAATCCATTTGTTGTGCATTCCACCTGGAGACTCCACTATTTACATCTCTCACTATCTCTCATCATATCACCATCGTCATACTAACCACTTAATACAATGACAACTAATTTTCAACTTAGTTAAATCATTATACATATCCATTACAATTTTATTTCTCTTCCAATACATATTACATAATCTCCAAATTCATAGTTTGGCTTCTTCGAGGAGGCACACCCAGAGCAACCTGGATAAAAATATCACACCTCCAATCTTTGACCCGGAGTGTTTGGTTTACACTTCCAAATAGTGAAACAAAGCCTTACAAATTGAACCTTTAAGAGTTCAAATAATTGACATTACACCTCAACCCTTTGTAACCGTAGTATCTCAACTAGCATGTCCGAAGATTACCCATCTTGATACACTTCCCACATGACCAGCTCTCGAATATTCCAATGCACTCAACCCTTATTACAAATAAGAAAATACACCCTCGCTTACACTTTGTGTGACTCTGCAAAACATGGAGAGAACCAGAACTCCAATATCTTATGTCGCTAGGGACATAATTTTTCTACACATCATGGTCAGCCAAGGGAAACCATGTAACCAACAAAATCAACCTAACAAACCCTTGGTATGGGTAGCAATCCGATATTCTCCATTGGATTTATCCCAGGGATTACATGACATGCCTAAGAATTATTTGAAGTTGTTCCTTAGATTTAGTGACGAGAAGAAAGGGATTGTCGAGGAACATATCAATTCCTTCCAAAATTTTATCAACAATTTTATGGTGGAAGATGAAGATGTGTTTATGATACTTTTTTTACAAACACTTGAAGGGCATGTGTGAAAAATGGTTTCATACTCTTCCGACTAACTCACTGCACTCATGGGATGATTTAGAGAGAACATTCAAGGTATAGTGGGGTGAAAATAAGGGTTTACAATACTATCTCACTGATTTCTCAACAGTGAAAAAATAAATCTTTTGAGAATGTATAGGAATTCACGAAACGGTTCAATAAGCTCTAAAACGGGATCCCAAATGAGATAAATCCCACTCTTTTTGATACTATGGTGATCTATGGAGTGGCTTTCGAGCCTAATTTCTTTGTCATGTTAAGGGAAATGAGACCAAGAAACTTGGTTGATATGTAATCAGATGCAGTCGAGATAGAAGGAAACTTAATCGTTTTTGGAAAACTCCAAATAACATAAATCACAAATGAGAACTACGATGTTGACAAAGAAAGGGGAGAAATAAGTATAGAAGTAAGAAGAAAGTGAGGGATGAACCTGATCATCCTACTTACATCAGAGAACTATATGAAGATAAGATTGAATAGATGAAGAGGTTAATAAAAAAATTATCCAACAAGATTGCTAAACTTGAATTAGAAGGGCCACGTAAAATTCAAAACCAACTGCCTCGAAACCCCACTATCATTCATAGGCCATTTAACCCTCAATAGATAAATAGGGGGAGAAGGCCTGAAAAACAACCCATACAACCTCCCTTGAGAAAGGATCTCAACTTCCAAAACGATGATTATTTTGATGAGTACATCCATGATGAATATATAAATTAGGTAAGGGGATCAAAACTCTACTTTCTATATCATAGAAGTTGATTACAGGATCTCCATTGTGTCGCAAAAGAGATATGAGTCATATGAGGATTATATGATCTCCCTACCCAATATCAAAGAATCATTGACTCAGTGATGGAAGAACTTAAGAGGAACTATAACTTATGCGCTAGACTAGGTAGACCAGCCACAACTAGTCCTTGGAATAGGCCTCTTGTACTCGTACCGAATTTGGGACCAGTCCATGATATCAATTTCCCCCC